>JAWNMP010000271.1:0-109996 GCA_035043875.1 Drosophila paucipuncta
ACATACATATAAAGCTCATCTAACCTACACACATACACACACCACCCAAGCATCGATGGAAAGCTTTCCAACGTGGGACACAAGTAAGTGCAAAAACAAAAAATTTCTTTATCTGTTGCTTTTCCTTTTCTTGCCTAGAAAGCTTTCTGCACGTGTGATCACCTTCACACATAGGCGAAAGAAAAAAAAACATGTCAGATGAGCGCAAGCTTAATTTGATTTGTCTCATTGTTTAGTATTACTGTTGCCAACAAACAAAAGAGAAAAAAAAAAGAAAAATATATAATAGAACAAAAATAAAAAAATAAAATAATTAATAAAACAAATGGAAAAAAATTGTACCCGTAACTACAGTCTGTACCTCTACAACACATCCAACAACCACACCAACATTCTTTTAAGCGTGTGCAGCGCGAACAGCTGTTTATTATGCAAGCTTCGCACAATGACCTGCGAAGTACAGTGGCTGATGATGGTTCGCCCACTTGTAATATTTTTTGTTGTAAATAATTAAAATGAAAAGTGTATTAATTTCTAAAATTCAGGTTTACGTAGACTTTGTCATTAATTAAATTAATTAGTAAGTTTTTAAAATTAAATTGTTATAGGCGTTAATTTTCAATTAATTTTTTTACTTTGTATTTTTTTTTTGAATTAATTAAATTTTTGTAATTCATTTTTGCTGTTAAAATTTCCTAAATTTAAAATTTCCAATTATTAATTTTTTTAATTAACTTTTATAATTAATTTTTTTGTTGAAAAATACCAAATTTTGGATTTTTTAGAATTCAATTTTTTTCTTAATTAAATTCTACTTTTTGTCAATTAATCTGTAAGTTACTTTTATCTTATACATTTAATAACTCACATTATGTGGCTAACACTAGGTGCCCGTAATGATGATGAATGAAAATGAATAAATCCGAAGAGAAATAAGCATGCAGTGCTAAAATCGTAACGTTCCTGGGAGGCATGGTAGTATAATAAGTTAGGAAAAGTTTTGATCATCGACTAACTGCGCTTCGATGATCATGGTTGGGTTAGGGTATAGAACGTGAGAGTCGACTACCACCTCAAACCTCGCCCCCTTCAGGGCACCCGGAACAGATGACAGCCCCCTATAAAGGGAATTGGTCTAGTCCCTTAATCGTTTTTGGCATTTGTAAGCCCAAACGAACTCTTCGAGGAGTATCGTCTCCCCATTTCGTTTAGATGTAGGTGGAATCCTAAAAAATTAAAACTATGTTGGCCCTACTAAGACTCAGGAACAACCCACCACATCCCGAAAGAGCTACGCTTTGCCGGCTCAGTAGAAATAACCGTTCTCCAAAAAAAAAGAAAGAAAAAAAAAACCAAAAACAAAAGAGCGTATATGCTCGAACGGCTGACGTAGAGCTGTCCAGTAGATTATAGTTTTTGGACAAGAACTGACCAATAGACGTTATTTAGTTTTTGGCACCCAACGTACGGGCTCTACCGTAACGCTCTGACCTTTAGATGATATAGTTTTTGGCGGCCAACGTGGGGCCCTGCCGTAACGCTCTGCCCCTACCGTAAAGAGTTTAAAGACGACTTTAAAATTCAGAGTTATCGGTAGTGTCCCCCACTAAAGTGCCGCAATGTATGACTAACTTGTAAAACGAGTCGCGACGTGCTCGACGGAAGTTTTAGCACCCAACTCGGAAGCGAGTTCTTGTAAGTTGCTGCAGAATCCCCCTTGTGTTGAGTTGAACCCAAAATTGTTCAATTTTCTAAGTATTCGCGGTGCTGACGAAGTTTTGATTTGCTTAGTCTAGCTTCCTCATATGGAGGAATAATTCTTGTTATATATGAACATACGATACTGAGGATTCTGCCTTAGATATTTAGACTAGGAATTCATATAAAATGAACAAAATAGTGACCGTTTACAACATCGCCTGTCACGTGTGTGAAGCTCTCACAATAGTTGCTCGTTTGTTTTCTATGTTTTTGAAGAGGGAATTATTTCCTATGATTAGGTTTGAAAATACCGTCTTAAACAATTTCAGAATATTGTTTTAATTCGGCTCAGCACGGATTCCAATACTGATTGTCCATAAGATATATTTTTTCTTACCAAGAATGAAGGAATAATTGTCTGCTCAAAAGAACATAACAATGGTAGAGAACATTTAACGGTGCTAAGGTTATTTTGTATTATTGCCTGGAAGTGTTATGTTGATCAAGACAAGTTAATTGCCTTCCCATTTGTAGTTGAAATAACCCAGAACTTAAAAACCAATTGTCATATGTATCCAGGGTGTCCTAGAATTGTGTTGTCCTTCTCTTGTACTACTCTTCAATGTCGGAACCAGGAACACGTATATTATATAATCAAATCATTAATAAAGTAGAAAAGAAAATGCCTTTAGAGCGTAGTCCCAAAGATATCCCACGTACAGTCATGGAAGCGGAAGTTCTCTGTAAGATATGTAATCATGGAATGAATAAATACACATCCGTGTTACCTGCTACCTTACAATCATATTTTCCGTAAGTGCTGTCTAGAATCCTGGCTAGAACAAAATTCAGTCTGCTATAGTTGTAGTGAGCCAATTACTTTACCCAACGCGAAATTAGTAATCGGAAATTGCTTGCCAAGAGCAAAACAACTGGCCCCGCCGTCAGTCCCTGTTCCTCATAGAGTATCAACCTGAAATTTGACTAAATCCTTAAGTCAAATTCCAGACCAGCCTTCTACCTCTGCTGTTGGCAAAGATCCTACGCTGTAATGGTCACCGTTGGAAGGACTGCTGTACTGATAAAATTTAAATTATACCGCCTTTTCGTATGTTCGATAATATCGATCGAGGGCGATACAATTTGAGTCAGTTTCATAGCACCCAGCCTTCAGTGACCTTAATAGAAATGTTGCAGAGCTCGATCACCAACGTGTGTTGGTGCAGTCGCTTCAGGTGTGGGGGAGAAAGAACGCCAAGGCCAAAAACCAGTGGACTTAAATTTGGTGCCCTTCCCTCGCCGTGCCATCCCTGGGCCTTTCCAATGGGGACACAATTATCAGCGGGAGTACTGGCGCTCAGCTGCGCTTGCGCAAAGCTTTGAGCCGAAACTTTGGATGTGGATTTCTGCACCGCAGCTGACAGCAGTGTATCACAACCCGTAGCCGAAACCTGCGCTCCTAATTTTGTTTCTGTGCCAAATGCGTTCGAAATTTTTTTGTTGTGCCCATAAACCAAAAGTAATTTGAATCAGCAAATTACTTATAAGTGCTTGCCCATTAAGATTCTGCAGATGCAGCATATCTATCAATCCAAATCGCTGAAGCATAAGCGCAGCTTAAAGTGAGTGTTGTGGTTGTTGGTGTGAGAGCGAAAGCTTTTATTTGCCGGCCAAAGATTGTCCATCATCAATTTTTTTGTTTATTGAAGTGTTGGACAGAAAAATAATGTGTAAAAATAACAACAAAAAAAAACATTATCTATATATATAAATCAATAAATAAATTAATAAAGGCAGATATCAAGTAAGTGAAGAACAGAAGACATGCATATAAAGCTCATATAACATACACACATACACATACACCACCCCAAGCATCGATGGAAAGCTTTCCAACACAAGTAAGTGAAAAAACAAAAAATTCTTTATCTGTTGCTTTTGCTTTTCGTAAGCTGAGCTTCTCTGTTTTGTTATAGGGGTTAATTTTCAATTAAAATTTTTCTTTGTCAACCTTTTTTTCTACTAATTAAAATTTTGTAATTCATTTTTATCAAATATAATCATGCAGTGCTAAAATCGTAACGTTCCTGGGAGGCATGGTAGTATAATGAGTTAGGATAAGTTTTTATAGGGGATCATCGACTAACTGCGCTTCGATGATCATGGTTGGGTTAGGGTATAGAACGTGAGAGTCGACTACCACCTCAGACCTCGCCCCCTTCAGGGCACCCGGAACAGATGACATCCCCTATAAAGGTAATTGGTCTAGTCCCTTAATCGTTTTTGGCATTTGTAAGCCCAAACGAACTCTTCGAGGAGTATCGTCTCCCATATTGTTTAGATGTAGACGGAATCCTAAAAAAATTAAAACTTTGTTGTCCCTACTGAGACTCAGCAACAACCCACCCCATCCCGAAAGAGCTACGGTCCAGAGGATTCCGCCCGCTTTGTTCCTCAGTAGAAATAACCGTTCTCCCAAAAAAAAGAAAGAAAAAAAAAACAAACCAAAAACAAAAAGAGCGTATACGCTCGCACGGCTGGCGTAGAACTGTCTAGTATAGTATAGCTTTTGGACGAGAACTGACCAATAGACTGGTACAGATAAATAGAACGGTAATGAAAATAAAAATAGACAACATTATGGCGCATAAAGAGTGCTCCACAGTCTTTAGCTTTGGATGCTAGTAATCGCTAGAAGCTCCTCTCACGAGAACTGCAGATAATAGAAGAAGAGGTCGTCCTACTTATTCCGGCATTACCCGTCGTAGGAACGATGTGGATTATGTGGTAATCCAAGAAATGATCGAACAGTCCGTGACCCGGTTGGTCTCATCCCTTAGTGGAAGTGCGCGCTCGACTCCCATTGAGACACAAGCTCAAACTGTGCCTATACATCCAACTCCGCCTCCTACAAGCTCTGCAATGTACAACCGAAAAGCCGCCGAGATCATCCCGAAGTGGAATTTACATTTCGATGGATCCGCTGAGGGCTTAGGAGTCGAGGAGTTCATCTATCACGTTAAATCTCTCACTGATGAAACATAAGATAGTGATTTTATCACTTTATGCAAGCAACAATTGCTTCCGGAGACGCGCGAAAAGTGGTTATATCAGCCGGTTCATTCGGTGGGACATTTAAGACGATTAGTTCAAATGAGTGAGAATCTCACTTTTGAGCTCAACTGTCGCTCGAAAAATAGTTCTCGATCAAAACCCTTTCAACGTCGTCAAGTATACGCCCTAGAAGACCCAGACCACGACGCAGACGAAGATGCCGACATCTCCGAACGGGAATTAGCCACGGTTCGTATGGCCCACGCCAAGTTGAAATGTTGGAATTGCGAGAATGTATGTCACATTTGGAAAAATTGTCTGTCCGATCGACACACATTTTGTTATGGATGTGGTGCTCCGAATGTCTATAAGCCCCAATGTAAAAACTGTCTACGAAGACAGTCGGAAAACCGTCGATAGGGTGCACCCAACAACAGCCGGATGCCCCCGAAATCTTGCATCCTTGTCGGCTCCGGTGAACCATACACACTTTGACGGAATTAATTCCACTGCACGTTTGGAGAAAGCGAAGCCCTCTGTGAAGCCTGACGCCGTTCCTCTTTGTTATCGTCCTTATGACGAAAGGTTAGAAAATTATCTAAACGTAAGGAATCGTATATTTAATGATATAGTGCCCCAATATAATAAGCGTACGTTAAGACTTAGGAAGTTCTATAGGAATGTAAAGCAAAACCGGAAATTACCAATTTCTACTATTTTCAGTAATCAGCAAGATTTACGTAGTTATGCAGAAGTTTCGTTTCTGGGTGTTACAGAACTTGGTCTGTTGGATACAGGAGCTAATATAAGCTGCATGGGCTCGACCCTGGCATTGAAGGACTTCAAAAAGTACAAAGAGTTTAGACCTTTGAAGTCCCATGCCCGAACTGCTGATGGAGAAAGTCAGAATATCACTGGAGTTCTAAACATTGAGATGACATATAAGTCCGCTAAGAAATCTATGAAGTTCTATATAATTCGCTCGATCACGCAGAACCTTATACTAGGACATGATTTTTGGAGAACTTTTGCTCTCGCTCCAAATATTATTAGTTCCCTTGAAGGAGACTCTAGCGAAGTTCGAGCTGCAGACACTGCGAGCTATCCGTTAAACAGCTACAACATTTAGAGGTCGTTAAATTAATGTTTCCAAATGCTAGTGAAGGTTTAGGTCGAACTACGCTTATTCAGCATCATATTGAGGTGGAAGATGCGAAGCCGGTAAAACAAAGATTCCACCCAGTGAGTCCAGCCGTGGAGAAGTTACTTTATGCAGAAATAGACCGCATGATTCAACTAGATGTTATTGAGCCTTCTGTGAGTGCCTAGAGTTCACCCGTGCGTTTCGTAGTAAAACCTAACAAAGTTCGCTTATGCCTAGATGCTCGTAAACTGAATGAGGCAACCAAAAGGAGGCATCTTTTCTCGGTTACCCAAGGCAAATCTAATCTCAAAACTCGATTTAAAGGGTGCGTACTGGCAAATTGAGATAAGCCCCGAATCCAAGCATTTGACTGCATTTACGATCCCTGGTAGACCGCTTTTCCAGTTTAAAGTCATGCCTTCTGGCCTTTGTAACGGTTCCTCTACTATGTGTTGTCTGATGGATGATATTATTCCGCCAGATCTCCGACATTGTGTTTTTGGCTATTTAGATGAGTTTTGCATAGTGTCCGAAAATTTTTTTTCGCATCTTGCATTTTAGTCAGAATTGCAGAGCAGTTTCGGAAAGCAACAATTACTCTAAACCTTGTCAAAAGCTACTTTTGCGAGAAGTCATTTATGTCCAAAAAATTAAGACAAGCCCAACGTAATTATAGTGTCACGGAACGCGGAATGCCTAGCCGTGATTCTAGCAATTAAGAAATTCAGATGCTATTTAGAACTCCAAGAGTTCGAGGTAGTGACTGACCACTCCAGTTTGCTTTGGCTCATGAGACAGCAAAATGTATCTGTCAGACTAGCTCGTTGGATATTTCGACTACAGCAATATAAATTCTCCATCGCACATCGTAAAGAGAAAAGACCATCTGGTGCCTGATGCGTTATCCCGTGTTTGTGAAAACGAAGTGTCGTCTTTGGACATGAACCCTATGGTAGACCTCGAGTCAGATGCCTTCTCTCTGATAGCTATCAGTCTTTGATAGACAAGTTTTGCCAGAATTCATCGAAATTCCTGAATATGAAACTTGTGGGTAAATTATTGTATATTCGGACAGAACATTATTCTGGCAATGATCAGATACAGTTCTCGTTGGCAATGATTATGGGTCCCCGAGCAACTAAAACCTAGTGAGATCGAACAAGCATACGATATTCTTACGTCTGCTCATGCGGGTATGCAAAAGGCTATTGAAAAAGTGCGTCGCTATCTTTTCTGGCCCGGCTTAGCTAAATATGTGCGTGATTACATTCGAAAATGCGAGACATGCAAGGAGACTAAAGCTCCCAACTTTTGCACACGTTCATTGATGGGTACGCACACCCCAACCTGTAGACCATTTCAGAGATTGCATATTGACCTACTTGGGCCGTATCCTCGTAGAAAAATTGGTCATATTGGATTACTGATCGTGTTAGACCACTTTAATAAATGTCACTGGCTACAACCGATGAAAAAGTTAAGTTCTCGTGAGTGATAAAGGCACACAATTTAAAGCTAATGACTTTAATGTTTTCCTCACCGAATAAGGTATAAAGCATGTGTATACTACGCTTTACTCACCGCAGAATAATGCGGCCGAACGCGTCAATCGTTCTGTGCTAGCTGCTGTTCGTTCTTATTTGAAGCACGATCAGACTGACTTGGATCTGCATCTGACAAGCATTTGTTGTTCTTTAAGATCAGCGTTGCATCCATCCCTAGGTTGTTCTCCGTATCGCGCATTATTTGGCTTGAACATGATTACACATGGATCAGATTACAAATTGTTGAAAGAATTATCTCTGCTAGAAGAGCCTATTACTACCATGTCTCGAACAGATAAGTTGACGTAACTGAGAAAGCATATTCAAGCCAATATTCGTAAGGCCTATCAGCGCAATGAAAATCAATACAACCTTTGGTCCAAGCTCATATCCTTTCGAGAAGTGTTTCGGCGTAATTTTGCACCCAGTAAATTTATGACAAACTTCAATGCAAAACTTAGACCGCAATTTGTAAAATGTCGCGTGCGGAAGAAACTCGGAAATTGTTACTATTTGCTGGAAAATTTGCAAGGGAAACATATAGGAACCTACCATGCTAAAAATTTGCGAAGCTAATTCCCGCTAATATTCCGTCTAACGGTGGGATATTATCGGGTGGTGCAATGGTCGCCGTAGGAAGGATTGCTGTACTGATAAAATTTAAATTATACCGCCTTTTCTTTTGTTCGATAATATCGATCGAGGGCGATAAAATTTGAGTCAGTTTCATAGCACCCAGCCTTCAGTGACCTTAATAGAAATGTTGCAGAGCTCGATCACTTGGCTCTTCCGAGGAAAGAAGCAGAAATTCAAATTCGAAAAGAAAAGCTTTTGTTTTCGTTTTTTTATGCTTATAAAAGAACTGGTGGAGGCAGGCTGTAGCCTTTTCCGCCTCGTGGTTTTATCAAAGAAGTTTGTTCCCTCCACGTCGGTCACCGCCAAACGTTAGAGGTTAAATCCGCCAATTATTCAGAGATTTTTCACATTTTGGGCACTGAGGCCTGGGTGCAACCACCAGCAGAAGGGAAATGCGACACAACTCCACTTTGGAGGCATCGCGGCAGCGATCATACAAGTTTTGCCTTGTAAAAATTTATAAGGTATGTGCCGCAGTTGCCTCAATTGCCATGTCTTATACTAAAGTCCCAATCCCCGTCCTAGCACTTTGGCTGACAAATCTGAATCAACCCCACAACAGCGAAACGTGTGTTGGCGCAGTCGCTTCAGGTGTGGGGGAGAAAAACGCCAAGGCCAAAGGCCAGTGGACTTAAATTTGGCGCCCTTCCCTCGCCGTGCCATCCTGGGCCTTTCCCATGGGGACACATTATCAGCGGGAGTACTGGCGCTCAGCTGCGTTTGCGCAAAGCTTTGAGCCGAAGCTTTGGATGTGGATTTCTGCGCAGCCTTGACATTTTGCGCGCTCCTAATTTTGTTTCTGTGCCAAATGCGTTCGAAATTTTTTGTTGTGCTCATAAACCAAAAGTAATTTGGAACTGCAAATTACTTATAAGTGCTTGCCCATAAAGATTCTGCAGATGCAGCATTTCTATCAACTCAAATCGCTGCAGCATAAGCGCAGCTTAAAGTGAGTGTTGTGGTTGTTGGTGTGAGAGCGAAAAGCTTTTATTTGTCGGCCAAAGATTGGCCATCATCAAAAGTGAAGAGCAGAAGACATACACATAAAGCTCATCTAACCTACACACATACACCACCACCAAGCATCGATGGAAAGCTTTCCAACGTGGGACACAAGTAAGTGCAAAAACAAAAATTCTTTATCTGTTGCTTTTTCTTTTCGTACGCTGCGCTTATCTGACATGCTGTGCCTAGAAAGATTTCTACACGTACACATACACATACACATAAAGCTCATCTTAACCTACGCACATACACACACCACTCCAAGCATCGATGGAAAGCTTTCCAACGGGGACAAGTAAGTGCTACACGTGTGATCACCTTCACACATAGGCGAAAGAAAAAGCATGTCAGTTGAGCGCAAGCTTAATTTGATTTGCCGCATTGTTTACTATTACTGTTGCCAACAAACAAAAGAGAAAAAAATAAAAAAATAATAGAAAAAAATAAAAAAATAAAATAAATAATAAACAAATGGAAAAAAAATGTTACTCTTAACTACAGTCTGTACCTCTACAACACATCCAACAACCAGACCAACAGTCTTTTAAGCGTGTGCAGCGCGAACAGCTGTTTTATGGCAAGCTTCGCACATTGACCTGCGAAGTACAGTGGCTGCGATGATGGTTTGCCCAATTGTAAATTTTTTTTGTAAATAATTAAAATGAAAAGTGTATTCATTTCTAAAATTCAGGCTTACGTAGACTTTGTCATTAATTAAATTAATTAGTAAGTTTTTAAAATTAAATTGTTATAGGCGTTAACTTTCAATTAATTTTTTTACTTTGTATATTTTTTTGAATTAATTACATTTTTGTAATTCATTTTTGTTGTTAAAATTTAAATTTAAAATTTCCAATCATTAATTTTTTTAATTAGCTTTAAATTTTTTTTCTTTAATAAATTCTACTTTTTTGTTAATTAATCTGTAAGTTACTTTTATCTTATACATTTAATAACTCACATTATGTGGCTAACACTAGGTGCCCGTAATGATGATGAATGAAAAGCAATAAACCTGAAGAGAAATAATCATGCAGTGCTAAAATCGTAACGTTCCTGGGAGGCATGGTAGTATAATGAGTTAGGATAAGTTTTTGTAGGGGATCATCGACTAACTGCGCTTCGATGATCATGGTTGGGTTAGGGCATAGAACGTGAGAGTCGACTACCCCCTCAGACCTCGCCCTTCAGGGCACCCGGAACAGATGACATCCCCTATAAAGGGAATTGGTCTAGTCCCTTAATCGTTTTTGGCATTTGTAAGCCCAAACGTACCTCTTCAAGGAGTATCGTCTCCCCATTTCGTTTAGATGTAGATGGAATCCTAAAAAATTAAAACTATGCTTGGCCCTACTAAGACTCAGGAACAACCCACCCTATCCCGAAAGAGCTACGCTTTGCCGCTCAGTAGAAATAACCGTTCTCCAAAAAAAAAGAAAGAAAAAAAAAAACCAAAAACAAAAGAGCGTATATGCTCGAACTGTGACGTAGACTGTCCAGTAGATTATAGTTTTTGACAAGAACTGACCAATAGACGTTATTTAGTTTTTGGCACCCAACGTACGGGCTCTACCGTAACGCTCTGACCTTTAGATGATATAGTTTTTGGCGGCCAACGTGGGGCTGCCGTACACGCTCTGCCCCACCGTAAAGAGTTTAAAGACGACTTTAAAATTCAGAGTTATCGGTAGTGTCCCCCACTAAAGTGCCTGCAATGTATGACTAACTTGTAAAACGCGTTGCGACGTGATCGACGGAAGTTTTAGCACCCAACTCGGAATCGAGTTCTTGTAAGTTGCTGCACAATCCCCCTTGTGTTGAGTTGAAACCAAAATTTTTCAATTTTCTAAGTATTCCCGGTGCTGACGAAGTTTTGATTTGCTTAGTCTAGCTTCCGCATATGGAGGAATAATTCTTGTTATATATGAACCTACGATACTGAGTATTCTGCCTTAGATATTCAGACTTGGAATTCATATAAAATGAACAAAATAGTGACCGTTTACAACATCGTCGGTCACGGGTGTGAACCTCTCACAATAGTTGCTCGTTTGTTTTCTATGTTTTTGAAGAGGGCATTATTTCCTATGATTAGGTTTGAAAATACTGTCTTAAACAATTTCAGAATATTGTTGTAATTCGGCTCAGCACGGATACCAATACTGATTGTCCATAAGATATATTTTTCTTACCAAGAATGAAGGAATAATTGTCTGCTCAAAAGAACATAACAATGGTAGAGAACATTTAACGGTGCTAAGGTTCATTTGTATTATTGCCTGGAAGTGTTATGTTGATCAAGACAAGTTAATTGCCTTCCCATTTGTAGTTGAAATAACCCAGAACTTAAAAACCAATTGTCATATGATCCAGAGTGTCCTAGAATTGTGTTGTCCTTCTCTTATACTTCAATGTCGGAACCAGGAACACGTATATTATATAATCAAATCCTTAATAAAGTAGAAAAGAAAATGCCTTTAGAGCGTAGTCCCAAAGATATCCCACGTACAGTCATGGAAGCGGAAGTTCTCTGTAAGATATGCAATCAGGGAATGAATAATACACATCCGTGTTACCTGCTACCTTACAATCATATTTTCCGTAAGCGCTGTCTAGAATCCTGGCTAGAACAAAATTCAGTCTGCTATAGTTGTAGTGAGCCAATTACTTTACCCAACGCGAAATTAGTAATCGGAAATTGCTGCCAAGAGCAAAACAACTGGCCCCGCCGTCAGTCCCTGTTCCTCATAGAG
Source organism: Drosophila paucipuncta (assembly GCA_035043875.1). Taxonomy (NCBI): domain Eukaryota; kingdom Metazoa; phylum Arthropoda; class Insecta; order Diptera; family Drosophilidae; genus Drosophila; species Drosophila paucipuncta. The sequence continues at coordinate 11,838 of JAWNMP010000271.1, forward strand.
TATCAACCTGAAATTTGACTAACCTTAGTCAAATTCCAGACCAGCCTTCTACCTCTGCTGTTGGCAAAGATCCTACGCTGTAATGGTCACCGTTGGAAGGACTGCTGTACTGATAAAATTTAAATTATACCGCCTTTTCGTATTTTCGATAATATCGATCGAGGGCGATAATTTGAGTCAGTTTCATAGCACCGCCAGCCTCGGTGACCTTAATAGAAATGTTGCAGAGCTCGATCACCAACTGTGTTGGCGCAGTCGCTTCAGGTGTGGGGGAGAAAGAACGCCAAGGCCAAAAACCAGTGGACTTAAATTTGGTCGCCCTTCCTCGCCGTGCCATCCTGGGCCTTTCCAATGGGGACACAATTATCAGCGGGAGTACTGGCGCTCAGCTGCGCTTGCGCAAAGCTTTGAGCCGAAACTTCGGATTTGGATTTCTGCACCGCAGCTGATAGCAGTGTATCACAACCCGCCGCCGAAACCTGCGCTCCTAATTTTTTTCTGTGCCAAATGCGTTCGAAATTTTTTTGTTGTGCCCATAAACCAAAAGTAATTTGAATCAGCAAATTACTTATAAGTGCCGCCCATTAAGATTCTGCAGATGCAGCATATCTATCAATCCAAATCGCTGAAGCATAAGCGCAGCTTAAAGTGAGTGTTGTGGTTGTTGGTGTGAGAGAGAAAAGCTTTTACTTGCTGACCAAAGATTGTCATCATCAATTTTTTTGTTTATTGAAGTGTTGGACAGAAAAAATAATGTGTAAAAATAACAACAAAAAAAAAACATTATCTCATATATATAAATCAATAAATAAATTAATAAAGGCAGATATCAAGTAAGTGAAGAACAGAAGACATGCATATAAAGCTCATATAACATACACATACACATACACCACCCCAAGCATCGATGGAAAGCTTTCCAACACAAGTAAGTGAAAAAACAAAAAATTCTTTATCGTTGCTTTTGCTTTTCGTAAGCTGACTTCTCTGTTTTGTTATAGGGGTTAATTTTCAATTAAAATTTTTTCTTTGTCAACTTTTTTTTCTACTAATTAAAATTTTGTAATTCATTTTTATCAAATATAATCATGCAGTGCTAAAAATCGTAACGTTCCTGGGAGGCATGGTAGTATAATGAGTTAGATGTTTTTATAGGGATCATCGACTATGCGCTTCGATGATCATGGGTGGGTAAGGAGTATAGAACGTGAGAGTCGACTACCACCTCAGACCTCGCCCCTTCAGGGCACCCGGAACAGATGACATCCCCCTATAAAGGTAATTGGTCTAGTCCCTTAATCGTTTTTGGCATTTGTAAGCCAAACGAACTCTTCTAGGAGTATCATCTCCCCATATTATTTAGATGTAGATGGAATCCTAAAAACATTAAAACTATGTTGTCCCTCTGAGACTCAGCAACAACCCACCCCATCTCGAAAGACCTACGGTCCAGAGGATTCCGCCCGCTTTATTCCTCAGTAGAAATAACCGTTCTCCCAAAAAAAAGAAAGAAAAAAACGAACCAAAAACAAAAAGAGCGAATACACTCGCACGGCTGGCGTAGCAACTGTCTAGTATAGTATAGCTTTTGGACGAGAACTGACCAATAGACTGGTACAGATAAATAGAACGGTAATGAAAATAAAAATAGACAACATTATAGCGCATAAAGAGAGTGCTCCACAGTTTTAGCTTTGGATGCTAGTAATCGCTAGAAGCTCCTCTCGCGAGAACTGCAGATAATAGAAGAAGAGGTCGTCCTACTCATTGGTCTCATCCCTTAGTGGAAGTGCGCGCTCGACTCCCATTGAGACACAAGCTCAAACTGTGCCTATACATCCAACTCCGCCTCCTACAAGCTCTGCAATGTACAACCGAAAAGCCGCCGAGATCATCCCGAAGTGGAATTTACATTTCGATGGATCCGCTGAGGGCTTAGAGTCGAGGAGTTCATCTATCACGTTAAATCTCTCACTGATGAAACATAAGATAGTGATTTTATCACTTTATGCAAGCAACAATTGCTTCCGGAGACGCGCGAAAAGTGGTTATATCAGCCGGTTCATTCGGTGGGACATTTAAGACGATTAGTTCAAATGAGTGAGAATCTCACTTTTGAGCTCAACTGTCGCTCGAAAAATAGTTCTCGATCAAACCCTTTCAACGTCGTCAAGTATACGCCCTAGAAGACCCAGACCACGATGCAGACGAAGATGCCGACATCTCCGAACGGGAATTAGCCACGGTTCGTATGGCCTACGCCAAGTTGAAATGTTGGAATTGCGAGAATGTATGTCACATTTGGGAAAATTGTCTGTCCGATCGACGCATATTTTGTTATGGATGTGGTGCTCCGAATGTATATAAGCCCCAATGTAAAAACTGTCTACGAAGACAGTCGGAAAACCGTCGATAGGGTGCACCCAACAACAGCCGGATGCCCCCGAAAGCTTACGCTATCCTTGTCGGCTCCGGAGAACCATACGCACTTCGACGGAATTAATTCCACTGCACGTTTGGAGAAAGCGAAGCCCTCTGTGAAGCCTGACGCCGTTCCTCTTTGTTATCGTCCTTATGACGAAAGGTTAGAAAATTATATAAGATAAGCCCCGAATCCAAGCATTTGACTGCATTTACGATCCCTGGTAGACCGCTTTTCCAGTTTAAAGTCATGCCTTCTGGCCTTTGTAACGGTTTCTCTACTATGTGTTGTCTGATGGATGATATTATTCCGCCAGATCTCCGACATTGTGGTTTTGGCTATTTAGATGAGTTTTGCATAGTGTCCGAAAATTTTTTTTCGCATCTTGCATTTTAGTCAGAATTGCAGAGCAGTTTCGGAAAGCAACAATTACTCTAAACCTTGTCAAAAGCTACTTTTGCGAGAAGTCATTTATGTCCAAAAAATTAAGACAAGCCCAACGTAATTATAGTGTCACGGAACGCGAATGCCTAGCCGTGATTCTAGCAATTAAGAAATTCAGATGCTATTTAGAACTCCAAGAGTTCGAGGTAGTGACTGACCACTCCAGTTTGCTTTGGCTCATGAGACAGCAAAATGTATCTGGCAGACTAGCTCGTTGGATATTTCGACTACAGCAATATAAATTCTCCATCGCACATCGTAAAGGAAAAGACCATCTGGTGCCTGATGCGTTATCCCGTGTTTGTGAAATTCCTGAATATGAAACTTGTGGGTAAGTTATTGTACGAGTATATTCGAACAGAACATTCCGTTGGCAATGATTATGGGTCCCCGAGCAACTAAAACCTAGTGAGATCGAACAAGCATACGATATTCTACGTCTGCTCATGCGGGTATGCAAAAGGCTATTGAAAAGTGCGTCGCTATCTTTTCTGGCCCGGCTTGGCTAAATATGTGCGTGATTACATTCGAAAATGCGAGACATGCAAGGAGACTAAAGCTCCCAACTTTTGCACACGTTCATTGATGGGTACGCACACCCCAACCTGTAGACCATTTCAGAGATTGCATATTGACCTACTTGGGCCGTATCCTCGTAGAAAAAATTGGTCATATTGGATTACTGATCGTGTTAGACCACTTTAATAAATGTCACTGGCTACAACCGATGAAAAAGTTAAGTTCTCGTGAGTGATAAAGGCACACAATTTAAAGCTAATGACTTTAATGTTTTCCTCACCGAATAAGGTATAAAGCATGTGTATACTACGCTTTACTCACCGCAGAATAATGCGGCCGAACGCGTCAATCGTTCTGTGCTAGCTGCTGTTCGTTCTTATTTGAAGCACGATCAGACTGACTTGGATCTGCATCTGACAAGCATTTGTTGTTCTTTAAGATCAGCGTTGCATCAATCCCTGGTTGTTCTCCGTATCGCGCATTATTTGGCTTGAACATGATTACACATGGATCCGATTATAAATTGTTGAAAGAATTATCTCTGCTAGAAGAGCCTATTACTACCATGTCTCGAACAGATAAGTTGACGTAACTGAGAAAGCATATTCAAGCCAATATTCGTAAGGCCTATCAGCGCAACGAAAATCAATACAACCTTAGGTCCAAGCCCATATCCTTTCGAGATGGCCAAGAAGTGTTTCGGCGTAATTTTGCACTCAGTAAGTTTACGAAAAACTTCAATGCGAAACTGGGACCGCAATTTGTAAAATGTCGCGTGCGGAAGAAACTCGGAAATTGTTACTATTTGCTGGTAAATTTGCAAGGGAAAGAGATAGAATTCCACGCTAAAAATTTGCGAGCTAATTCCCGCTAATATACCGTCTAACGGTGGGATATTATCGGGTGGTGCAATGGTCGCCGTAGGAAGGATTGCTGTAATTGATAAAATTTAAATTATACCGCCTTTTCTTTTGTTCGATAATATCGATCGAGGGCGATAAAATTTGAGTCAGTTTCATAGCACCCAGCCTTCAGTGACCTTAATAGAAATGTTGCAGAGCTCGATCACTTGGCTCTTCCGAGGAAAGAAGCAGAAATTCAAAATTCGAAAAAGAAAAGCTTTTGTTTTCGTTTTTTTTGTGCTTATAAAAGAACTGGTGGGAGGCAGGCTGTAGCCTTTTCCGCCTCGTGGTTTTATCAAAGAAGTTTGTTCCCTCCACGTCGGTCACCGCCAAACGTTAGAGGTTAAATCCGCCAATTATTCAGAGATTTTTCACATTTTGGGCACTGAGGCCTGGGTGCAACCACCAGCAGAAGGAAATGCGACACAACTCCACCTTGGAGGGCATCGCGGCAGCGATCATACAAGTTTTGCCTTGAAAAATTTATAAGGTATGTGCCGCAGTTGCCTCAATTGCCGTCTTATACTAAAGTCCCAATCCCCGTCCTAGCACTTTGGCTGAAAAATCTGAATCAACCCCACAACAGCGAAACGTGTAGTTGGCGCAGTCGCTTCAGGTGGGGAGAAAAAACGCCAAGGCCAAAGCCAGTGGACTTAAATTTGGCGCCCTTCCCTCGCCGTGCCATCCCTGGGCATTTCCCATGGGAACACAATTATCATCGGGAGTAATGGCGCCCAGCTGCGTTTGCGCAAAGCTTTGAGCCGAAGCATTGGATTTGGATTTCTGCACCGCAGCTGACAGCAGTGCATCACAACCCGCCGCCGAAACCTGCGCTCTATTTTTTTGTGTAGTAATTTGAACCTGAAAATTACTTATAAGTGCTTGCCAATAAAGATTCTGCAGATGCAGCATTTCTATCACATTCCAAATCGTTGCAGCATAAGCGCAGCTTAAAATGAGTGTTGTGGTTGTTGGTGTGAGAGCGAAAAGCTTTTAGTTGCCGGCCAAAGATTGGCCATCATACATTTTTTGTTGTTTATTGAAGTGTTGGACAGAAAAAATAATGTAATAATCAAAAAAAAAACAACAAAAAGAATATATATATATATATTTATATATAAATTAATAATAAATTAATAAAGGCAAAAATCAAATAAGGAAGAGCAGAATACATACATATAAAGCTCATCTAACCTACACACACACACACCACTCCAAGCATCGATGGAAAGCTTTCCAACGTGGGACACAAGTAAGTCAAAAACAAAAATTCTTTATCTGTTGCTTTTGCTTTTCGTACGCTGAGCTTCTCTGACATGCTGTGCCTAGAAAGCTTTCTGCAGTGTGATCACCTTCGCACATAGGCGAAAGAAAAAAAGCATGTCAGATGAGCGCAAGCTTAATTTGATTTGTCTCATTGTTTAGTATTACTGTTGCCAACAAACAAAAGAGAAAAAAAAATAAATAAATAAATAAAAAATATAATAGAACAAAATAAAAAATAAAATAATTAATAAACAAATGGAAAAAAAATTGTACCCGTAACTACAGTCTGTACCTCTGCAACACATCCAACAACCACACCAACATTCTTTTAAGCGTGTGCAGCGTGAACAGGTGTTTATTATGCAAGCTTCGCACAATGACCTGCGAAGTACAGTGGCTGTGATGATGGTTCGCCCACTTGTAATATTTTTTGTTGTAAATAATTAAAATGAAAAGTGTATTAATTTCTAAAATTCAGGTTTACGTAGACTTTGTCATTAATTAAATTAATTAGTAAGTTTTTAAAATTAAATTGTTATAGGCGTTAATTTTCAATTAATTTTTTTTTGTAAAATTTTTTTTAATTAATTAAATTTTTGTAATTAATTTTTTTGTTAAAATTTCCAATTATTATTTTTTTAATTAACTTTATAATTAATTTTTTTGTTGAAAACTACCAAATTTTGGATTTTTTAGAATTCAATTTTTTTTCTTAATTAAATTCTACTTTTTGTTAATTAATCCGTAAGTTACTTTTATCTTATACATTTAATAACTCACATTATGTGGCTAACACTAGGTGCCCGTAATGATGATGAATGAAAAGCAATAAACCTGAAGAGAAATAATCATGCAGTGCTAAAATCGTAACGTTCCCGGGAAACATGGTAGTATATTGAGTTAGGATAAGTTTTGATCATCGACTAATTTGCGCTTCGATGATCATGGTTGGGATTAGGGTATAGAACGCGAGAGTCGACTACCTCAGACCTCGCCCCTTTCAGGGCACCATGAACAGATGACAGCCCCCTATAAAGGAATTGGTCTAGTCCCTTAATCGTTTTTTGGCATTTGTAAACCCAAACGAACTCTTCGAGGGGTATCGTCTCCCCATGTCGTTTAGATGTAGATGGAATCCTAAAAAATTAAAAACTATGTTGGCCCTACTGAGACTCAGCAACAACCCATCCCATCCCGAAAGAGCTACGGTCCAGAGGATTCCGCCCGCTTTGTCCCTCAGTAGAAATAACCTGTTCTCCATAAAAAAAAAAAAAAAAAAAAAAAAGACCATGTTCTACAACTAGGCTTGAAAGTATCTGCTTTTCCGCAGCCATAACAAAATACTCTGGGCTCTGCCCTACACTCTTGGTATCGGCGCAATTCCAGCATGACAAATCTACCGCCGACAAGTCATACTCAATATCGGATGCAGTTTCTTCGTCAGAGACCTTCTCAGATTTGGTTTCGGAAATGGCATTCACCAGTCGTCGAGGAACAACTGATTGCTTTGCTTTTGCAACTGATTGCATGAAGATTTCTCGAGTCCGAACTAGATGACGCAAATCCTTCACAGAGTTAGCAGGCTCATATAATATCTCATGCTGAATGTCAGCCAACAGGTTGGCTCTTAGGATCTCTACCAAAGACTTTTCGGACATGGGCTCGGACAGTTTATCCGCTAAGGAAGCTATGATACCATAAAAATCGTCAAATGATTCATCTATTTCGGTTCAGTCCGTCGGGATTGAGTCGGGATTGTTCAACCATAGTCACTTCTACAGTTTCGGCCATTGATTGTTGTATCGATTCCATATTTGATACCTCTTGCTGCATAGTTGTTGAGCCCTGCGATAAATTAATATCTTCAGAGTTGCGCATTTCGACTTGATCATCCAGTGGAACTAAGATTCCAGTTGAATCCTAAGTTAGGATGTGTCATGCTCTGATTGCAAATTGGGCACACCTTCTCTTTTCCGGCTTTGGAATTGAAGCACGATCTATGAAAGTAACGTGCGCTAGAGGTTGCTAATAACTGAACCTGGTAAACTATTTCAGAACAAATGCAACAATGTTTGCCTGTGTTACTAGTTCGAGTCAGATGTTCTGTACTATGAGAGAGACAATCTCGGTAAATGACTTGCGAACATTTTATCAACTAAATATAGTCAATCACTATTTAATTTATACTTCTAATTTTGATAGAGAAGGAGCAAAAGAAAATTTAAGATAACAAAACTCTTCATAATCACGATATCGACAATAAAACGGGAATCACAGACTAACTGATTCTAAACTAGAATATAATTCCCTTTAATTATATAATGATATGCAACAGGAAAGAAATTATAAAGAGAAGGCCGAAACTATATGTAATTTCGCGGCTGATTAATCCTCGACCCGCGAAATTCCCTAAGGTTTCTGAATGAAACGCAAATCCAATAAACAACCTATAAAAACCTTCGAGGTAATAAGTAAACAAGGAGTAAAAGGTATAAACTAATATTTGACAACCGAGTTGTATCCAATAAAAGTTATAACGCATCCAGGAAGTCAAAGTCTACACCCACGAGCTATTGGGATTATAATACTAGGCCATTAAATCTATTGAATTGTCCGGGATCTGTAGCATATTCCAATAACATGGACAAAGGATCAATTAAGAGAAGGATATGAGCTAAGATACTAACATAATAACGAACATTAAGTGTCAGGTGTTTTGACACAAATTCTTTAATAAAAGTTTGGTCCGATTGGTTCAGGCCGGTTCAGGGCATTCCGGTCATTCGGAGAATTTGGGCAATTCGGGGCCATTCGCGGCATTCATGGCCATTCTGACATATGGGCCCACGTTGTGCGCCATTTTAAATAATATTAATGTAGCATATAACCTGGTATTTGACGAGCAGATGTTAATGTAGCCTACAAGAAGTGGTGCACGCGCTTGTTCCTGCAGGTTTTCGGTAGTTGGTCGGCGTTCCTTGAAGTTTATTGCGCTTAGTGCTCGCTGTGCATAATACTAATTAATAGATATCGCGTGCGGTTGTAGTTCGAACAAAACTACTGGGGAGGGGAAGAGAGGAAAGGGGAATAGGTCCGATCTCATAAATATAATATTTAGGCGACACTCCTGGCCTTTCGTCGTTTGAGCTTGGCTGATGTAATTGCCACAGCAGATGAGCAACCTACCAAGATAATATTTGATGATCCCTAAAACAACGACTACTTATTTCTCCTCTATTCAGTGTGCGTTGCATGAAGGGTGATTCATTTTCGCTTTGTAACATTTAATATTTTAATATTGTGCATTATTCGAAAATCATAACTTTAAATGAGCTGGTTGTACTTAAACCACAATACAAAGAGATGAAAGATGTTATCCGACCTTATATAATACAAATTAAGTGCAATTGATATTAATATTAATTACGATTACCAAATTATTATCCATAATATTTTGGTAGTAAGACCTTTTAATTTAATTGTTTTGGTCATAATACATAAAACTTTAGGTAGTCAATTTCGGTAGTTAATATAATAAAGTCATTTTTGTCTTAGCTATTTCAATTTAAATTTTTTTTGTAAACCCATATTCAAGTTTATTTTATTTACTTAGGGTAAAATATATATTTTTTCTTCTTAAAATTGTGAATTTCATTTATTACATTTTTACTTTAAATCGAAAAATAAAAAAAAACTAAAACAATATCTTGAAACTTAAGGAGTATTTGGACATAACAAAATTATTAACTTCTTTAATTATGTGAACCATTTTCTTATTTCGTTTATTGTTTACCTACTTTATATATATATATACTCTTGAATACTTTGATTATTTATTTATTATTTTTTTTGATAATATTAATAATAATATATATTTATTGTCTTAGTTATATTTTATTTACTTATATTTATTTCCTTTATTTATGTTGATTTATTCATTGATTTATTTTCGGCAGGCTTAAATCGACAGCGATTTCGATATTAGCATATTTTTGGTCTGTGTTTTAATTCCAAATAACCTCTTAAAACCCCACTCAACTTTAGCGCGCAGATCATTGGGAGAGCAAAAGTCTTCCGCTCATTGTTAGGGCGATCAAAGTTAAGTGAGTTTTTTTTCTAATCTTTGGTATCTCCCTAATCATAAAGTTGAGAGAGTTTTGCATGTGCAATTTTAAACTGCTTCACATTTTAACATACTTTGAAATCGAAATATTATTGCTGCTTACCAACAAAAAATTTAAATAAAAACCAAAGTTATGGGTTTTGTTTAATATAAATGTTTTGCACCAATTTGACTCCATATTATTTATATTTTGAATTCACTTTAGATAGACTTTGATAATTATAAAAAAGGGGTTTTCTTATTTCTTTAACTAGGCTCAATCACCTCAATACCACTGTACAGTGGAGCCGAGCTAGCGATGGCTGTTGGCGATGGAAACTTCACTTGTTTATGCAATCGTCTGAAACCTCCATTCCGTGACAAAAACATTCTCTTTATTTTTTGCATCTTTTATTCTCCAATCGGTAAATTGGACACGTGTTTTATTGTTGTTTTATAGTGTAATAGTTTGTTTTCTTTTAACATGCTTATTTGGCGGCGGCTTGGAACCCATTGCAGCTGATGTTATTTATGTTTAATGCTGATAAAAACAATTTAGACTATAATTTGCACAATAAGTAATTTGTATTTGTTTGTTGGCAACGTACTTGCCCACGGAGAATTTTCTGTTGGTGGCTATTATATTACTTGTTCAATTGAAAAAAAAAATGGTGGGTTAGAGTCGATTTTCATCGTATCCACGTTCAACAAAAACCAAAGCATTATCTTAAGCATAACATTTAAAAAAAAGCATTATTTTAAGCCTAACATTTTATTAACTTGGGCAAGCGCACTATATTTTCTTCCCCACTAAAATCACGCTTGGAGTGGAACACAACGAGCGGGATTCACGCTTGCCGACGATACGAATCATTGCTTAATATCTTTTGCATGATATTTTTTCCAAATAAAAATTACCAACTTTCCTACGAATTCGGGCTTGACGAAGCTTGGCGCTAGTTTAGAGCTCTAGCCCCTCGCAAAGTTGCTTTCCTGAAAGTTGCGCATATACACATGTTGACCGACTTTGAATGAAACTTCTCTAGCTCGAAAGTTATTAATCCTTTTAATTTTGAGCGTGCTGAGATTGCATATAATCTATTGCCTTATTACGTAAGAGATCAAAAGAGTCTTCTCGACTAGATCGTCATCTGGCATGCCTAGAGTTCGTAATAATTTGTAGCTACTGCCGTTTGTGACCATTTGTTGTCCAAGTGCCAATTTGTAAGGGCTTGTGGTAATGGCTAAATGAAAGCTTGAGCGAATTGCACAGCTTATGAAACTCAATTTCTCATCCCAGCTACGATGGCATGAGTCCACAAATCCCTTGATGGCTGAAATAACTGATCGGTTGACTTTCTCTGATTAGCATGAGGAGAGTAATATGCTGTATAGGTATGGAAAATGTTGTATTTATCTAGCATTGATTTAAACTTAACTCCGTTGTCAGATACTATAGTTTCGGGTATTCTGGAGCAATTGTAGAGATCTTCAGCAGTAGATTTTCGGACGGGCTTCAAAAATGGAAATTTCGACATATTGAGCTTGTACAACAAAAATGCCTATATTTCCAGATTTTCTGCCATTTTAGGTTTTAAATTCTGATTGGGTTGCTTCGTTGCTGTTACCATGTTTGACCAGTAATAAAACCTTCTGAGTTTTTCTAAAGTTTCGTTTATTCCACCATGTGCATGCAAGCGGATCATCATGAGCTGCATTAAGAGCAGACAATATGAGGCTCTTGCACCCAAAGTTTCCAGCATACATCATCTGCAGCCTTGGAGTCTGCCTCATGCTCGGATCGACGGTAAATAAAGTCATTTTCAATCTTTGGTCTGGCAAAGGATTTGTGCGAATCTTATTCTTTATGGACTCGTAGGCTGGGGACTTAAATTCTGGTGACTCTAAGTCGACTATTAAGCTATTAAGCTCAGCAGCAGACAAATTTTCCGTATACGTACGCGGCTGCTCTTTTTGTGCTGTATCTTGAATTTAAACCCTTGTAATTTAAAGACCAACGGACTAGCCGTGAACTAAGATCCACTTGGATCATGAGCCGTTTTAAAGATGCATGATCCGTGGTCACAGTAAACTCTTGATATTCTATATAGGCTCTAAATTTGTTTACTCCAAAACAGCCGCATGCACTCCTTCTCTGTGACCGTATACTGGCTTTGGCATCGATTAAGTTTCTTTGGCATTAATACCATCGGCACATCGTCATGTTCACTATTGGTCTGTGACTAGCGTCATATGTATTGAAAAAGGCTCAGCAAAGATTGGGCTCTGCAATACAGGAGCCGAACACATGTGATTTTTAATGACTCGAATGCCTGTAGAGCTTCCTCAGTCCATGCAAGCTTTCGTTTTGACTTGAGAGTATCAGACAGTGGAAATGAAATAGAAGCATAATTTCTGATAACTTATTTATTTACTCAGCGTGGGATTGGAAAATTCTTTACGGCTGATATTATGTCTGATCGGTACGAATAATGCCATTTCCATTTACATGTCCCAAATACTTGACTACCCGTCGGCAAAATTTACTTTTCTCGACTTTAAGGGTAATATTACGATATTGAGGCAACTATCGACAGGATCGAACGAATCTGAAATAATCAGTAAGTCGTCTAGGTAAATAAAGAATTCGTTACAGCATTAGTGAGACCAAAGGGCATGATAACGAACTCATATACAGGACGCACAGAACTGTGAATGCGGTCTTGTTGAGTTTGGGTCGAGAGTTTTGCCAAAAGGCATCCTTAAGGTCGAGGATATAATAAACTCTGCTTTCGGCAATCTACTTAAGATCCCATCGATTAATGACATTGGGTACGCATCTTTTACGGTTACTTCACTAAAACTACTGGGGACGACCAGGAGCTGTTTGATTCCTGATAACTCCGAGTTGTAACATCCGATCGAGTTCCTCGTTCATCAGCTTCTCAGTAGCAGGCGATACTGCATAACGACGCTGGCTTATAGGCTTAGCGTCGGCTACATCAATTACATGTGATATTCATGTTGTTCTACCCAATCTTGTCTTTGAAAAAGACGGGAACAACTTTATTGATTCCTGCAGCAATTTTGTTGTTTTGGAGTCAATTCTCGCATTGTCGGATCATATAGTAACGAAATATTTAGACCTGTATCATTAAGTGTAATGATAATAAGTCGAAAACTGTCCAAAAGTCAATTCCAAGATAAAGTTCTGCAGCTAGAGAAGGAACTAAACAGAACGTAAAATTCTTAGTCTATCCTTCTAAGTTACTTCTGCAAATTATTTGCCAACAATGTTTTGGGCTTTTCCATCAGCCGTTTTTACTTTGGAGTTCATTGCCTTATAATTTAGATCCCCATGAAGGAGTTCAGAAGCGAAAGTACCCCCGATACAGCTGACCGAAGCCCCAGTGTCCATAAGTCCCACTACGGTTTTACCAAGCAGGCATCCTCATGGCTATTATTGAAGCTAACAGCAATTTTTTTTTCAATTCGATAAATATTTTTAAAATCAATTCTACGACGTTTTGAGTCGGGTTTTTGTCTGTCCGGCAGGTCAACATAATTGTTGGGAGTAAGTCTGGTTGAATGGATTGACAAGAGGCTGGCCACGACACGGTTAGTCGGCATTGGTCGCTTTGTTGACCAACTGTTTGCGGAGTACGTGCGGGATAGTTCTTTGAAGCGCTTGCATTGCAGTTTCTACTACTAGGTTTGTAAGTATCTGCTTTTCCGCAGCCATAACAAAATACTCTGCTCTCTGCCCTACACTCTTGGTATCGGTGACCTTTTTCGACAAGTCATACTCAATATCAGATGCAGTTTCTTCGTCAGAGACCTTCTCAGATTTGGTTTCGGAAATGGTATTCACCAATCTTCGAAGAACAACTGATTGCTTTGCTTTTAAAACTCATTGCATGAAGATTTCTCGAGTCCAAATTAGGTGACGCAAATGCTTCACAAAGTTAGCAGGCTCATATAATATCTCATGCTGAATGTCAGCCAACAGATTGACTCTTAAGATTTCTACCAAATACACGGGGTCGGACAGTTTATCCGCTAAGCCGGTTAAGATCCAATAAAAATCGTTAAATGATATATCTATTTCGGTTCGGTCCGTCGGGATTGAGTCGGGATTGTTCAACCATAGTCACTTTTACAGTTTCGGCCATTGATTGTTGCATCGATTCCATGTTTGATACCTCTTGCTGCGTAGTTGTTGAGCCCTGCGATAAATTAATATCTTGAGAGTTGCGCATTTCGACTTGATCGTCCGGTGGAACTAAGATTCCCAGTTGAAGCCTAAGTTAGGCGTGTCATACTCTGATTGCAAATTGGGCACACCTTCTCATTGCCGGCTTTGGAATTGAAGCACGATCTACGAAAGTAATGTCCGCAAGATGTTGTTAATAACTGAACCTGGTAAACTATTTCAGAACAAATGCAACAATGTTTGCCTGTGTGACTAGTTCGAGTCAGATATTCTGTACTGTGAGAGAGACCATCTCGGTAAATGACTTGCAATAGTTTTAATAACTAAAAATAGGCAATCACTATTTAATTTATACTTCTAATTTTGATAGAAAAGGAGCAAAAGAAAATTTAAGATAATAAAGTTGTTTATAATCACGATATCGATAATAAATTGGGAGTCACTGACTAACTGACTCTAAACTAGAATGTAATTCCCTTTAATTATATAATGATATGCAACAGGAAAGAAATTATAAAGAGAACCAGGAAACTATATGTCATTTCGCGGCGGATTAATCCTCGACCCGCGAAATTCCTTTAGGTTTCTGAAAGAGAGATTGTCTCAGGCCGGTTCAGGGCATTCCGGTCATTCGGGGAATTTGGGTAATTCGGGGCCATTCGCGGCATTCATGGCCATTCTGCACATTTGGGCCCACGTTGGGCGACATTTTAAATAATATTATTGTAGCATATAATCTGGTATTTGACGAGCAGATGTTAATGTAGCCTACAAGAAGTGGTGCACGCGCTTGTTCCTGCAGTTGGTCGGTAGTTGGTCGGCGTCTTAAAGTTTCTTGCGCTAAGTGCTCGCTGTGCATAATACTAATTAATAGATATCGCGTGCGGTTGTAGTTCGAACAAAACTACTGGGAGGGGGAAGAGAGGAAAAGGGAATAGGTCCGACCTCATAAATATAATATGTAGGCGACACTCCTGGGCTTTCGTCGTTTGAGCTTGGCTGATGTAATTGCCACAGCAGATGCCCACCCTACCAAGATAATATTTGATGATCGCTAAAACAACGTCTACTTATTTCTCCTCTGTTCAGTGTGCGTTGTATGAAGGGTGATTCATTTTCGCTTTGTAACATTTAATATTTTAATATTGTGCATTATTCGAAAATCATAACTTTAAATGAGCTTGTTGTACTTAAAAACCACAATACAACGAGATGAAAGATGTTATCCGGCCTTATATAATACAAATTAAGTGCAATTGATATTAATATTAATTACGATTACCAAATTATTATCCATAATATTTTGGTAGTAAGACCTTTTAATTTTATTTATTTGGGTCATAATACATAAAACTTTAGGTAGTCAATTTCGGTAGTTAACATAATAAATTCATTTTTGTCTTAGCTATTTTCAATTTAAATTTTTTTTTTGTAAACCCATATTCAAGTTTATTTTATTTACTTAGGTAATATATATATTTTTCTTCTTTAAATTGTGAATTTCATTTATTTCAATTTGTACTTTAAATCGAAAAAAAAACAAATAAAATAAAAAAAAATCTTGGAACCTAAGGAGTATTAGGGCATAACGAAATTATAAACTTTTTAATTATGTGCATCATTTTCTTATTTCGTTTATTGTTTATCTACTTTTATATATATACTTTTTAATACTTTAATTATTTATTTATTCTTTTTTTTGATAATATTAACAATAATATATATTTATTGTCTTTGTTACATTTTATATAAATCTTTTTTTTTTGTCTTCGAATGTTTCATTTACCTATGTGGACTTATTCATTGATTTATTTTCGTCAGGCTAAATCGACGACTTCGATATTAAAGTGTTAGCATACTTTTGATCTGTGTTTTAATTCCAAATAACCTCTTAAAACCCCACTCAGCTTTAGCGCGCATATCATTGGGAGAGCAAAAGTCTTCCGCTCATTGTAAGGGCGATCAAAGTTAAGTGAGTTTTTTTTCTAATCTTTGGTATCTCCCTAATAATAAAATTGAGAGAGTTTTGCATGTGCATTTTAAACTGCTTCACATTTCAACATACTTTGAAATCGAAATATTATTGCTGCTAATCAACAATAAAATTTAAATAAAAACCAAAGTTATGGGTTTTGTTTAATATAAATGTTTTGCACCAATTTGACTCCATATTATTTATATTTTGATTTCACTTTAGATAGACTTTGATAATTATAAAAAGGGTTTTCTCTTATTTCTTTAACTAGGCTCAATCACCTCAATACCACTGTACAGTGGAGCCGAGCTAGCGATGGCTGTTGGCGATGGAAACTTCACTTGTTTATGCAATCGTCTGAAACCTCCATTCCGTGACAAAAACATTCTCTTTATTTTTTTGCATCTTTTATTCTCCAATCGGTAAATTGGACATGTGTTTTATTGTTGTTTTATAGTTTAATAGTTTGTTTTCTTTTAACATGCTTATTTGGCGGCGGCTTGGAACCCATTGCAGCTGATGTTATTTATGTTTAATGCTGATAAAAACAATTTAGACTATAATTTGCACAATAAGTAATTTGTATTTGTTTGTTGGCAACGTACTTGCCCACAAAGAATTTTCTGTTGGTGGCTATTATATTATTTGTTCAATTGAAAAAAATGGTGGGTTAGAGTCGATTTTCATCGTATCCACGTTCAACAAAACCAAAGCATTATCTTAAGCATAATATTAAAAAAAACATTATTTTAAGCCTAACATTTTATTAACTTGGCAAGCGCACTATATTTTCTTCCCCACTAAAATCACGCTTGAGTGGAACACAACGAGCGAGATTCACGCTTGCCGACGATACAATCATTGCTTAATATCTTTTGCATTAAAAATTGCAATTAGAAAATTACGAACTTTCATACGAATTCGGCCATTGACGAAGCTTGGCGCTAGTTTAGAGCGATATCCCTTCGCAAAGTTGCTTTCTGAAAGTTGCGCCTATACACATCTTGACCGACTTTGAATGAAACTTCTCTAGCCCGCAAGTTATTAATCCTTTTAATTTCGAGCGTGCTGAGATTGCATATAATCTGTTGCCTTATTACGCAAGAGATCAAAAGAGTCTTCTCGACTAAATTGTAGGCTGCTCATCTGGCAGCCTAGAGTTCTCAATAATTTGTAGCTACTGCCGTTTGTGACTATTTGTTGGCCAAGTGCCAATTTGTAAGGGCTTGTGGTAATGGCTAAATGAAAGCTTGAGCGAATTGCACAGCTTATGAAACTCAATTTCTCATCCCAGTTACGCTGGCATGCGTCCACAAATCCCTTGATGGCTGAAAGAACTGATCGGTTGACTCTCTCTGATTAGCATGAGGAGAATAATATGCTTGTATTAGGTATGGAAAATGTTGTATTTATCTAGCATTGATTTAAACTTAATTCCGTTGTCAGATACTATAGTTTCGGGTATTCTGGAGCAATTGTAGAGATCTTCAGCAGTAGATTTTCGGACGGGCTTCAAAAATGGAAATTTCGACATATTGAGCTTGTACAACAAAAATGCCTATATTTCCAGATTTTCTGCCATTTTAGGTTTTAAAGTCTGCTTGGGTTGCTTCGTTGGTGTTACCGTTTTTGACCAGTAATAAAACCTTCTGAGTTTTTCTTAAGTTTTGTTTATTCCACCACGATCATCATGAACTGTTTTAAGGGCAGACAATATTAGAGGCTCTTGCACCCAAAGTTTCCAGCATACGTCATCTGCAATCTTGGAGTCTGCCGTATGCTCGGATCGACGGTAAATAAATTCATTTTCAATCTTTAGGTCTGGCAAAGAAGACTGGGTTGTGCGAATCTTGTTCTTTATGGACTCATAGGCTGGGGACTTAAATTCTGGTGACTCCAAGTCGACTATTAAGCTGTTAACCACAACAGCAGACAAATCTTCCGTATACGTACGTGAAAGAGCATCGGGGACTATATTTTGGCTACCCTTTTTGTGCTGTATCTTGAATTTAAACACTTGTAATTTAAGAGACCAACGGGCTAGCCGTGAACTAAGATCCACTTGGGTCATGAGCCGTTTTAAAGATGCATGATCCGTGGTCACAGTAAACTCTTGATCTTCTATATAGGCCCTAAATTTTTTTACTGCCAAAACAGCCGCATAGCACTCCTTCTCGGTGACCGTATACTGCCTTTGGCATCGATTAAGTTTCTCTTGGCATTAATATCATCGGCACATCGCCATGCTCACTATTGATCTCTGACTAGCGTCATATGTATTGAAAAAGGCTCAGCAAAGATTGGGTCTATGCAATACAGGAGCCGAACACATGTGATTTTTTAATGACTCGAATGCCTGTAGAGCTTCCTCAGTCCATGCAAGCTTCCGTTTGGCCTTGAGAGTATCAGACAGTGGAGATGAAATAGAAGCATAATTTCTGATAAATTTATGATACCGTCAGTCATGCCGAGGAACCGCAGAACTTGTTTTACTGAGCGTGGGATTGGAAAGTTCTTTACGGCTGATATTTTGTCTGGATCGGTACGAGTAATGCCATTGCTAATTACATGCCCAAATACTTGACTAACCGTGACAAATTTACTTTTTTCATGAATGTCAGCCAACACATTGACTCTTAAGGTTTAAGGTCTACCAAAGACTTTTCGGACATGGGCTCGGACAGTTTATCCGCTAAGGAAGCTATGATACCATAAAAATCGTCAAATGATTCATTTGATCTTTGCTTACGATGATCTAATTCGGTTCGGTCCGTCCGGCCATCCTTAAATTGACGACGAAAGGCAATGCACGTGCCTGGCCAATAAACTTCCGGGAAACTTTTATGGTAGCGCCAGTACCATTCGCTAGCTCCCATCAAACAATTTATTAGCATATCGGGCCGTCAACTCGAAATTACCATTCAATGTTTGCTTTGTTAGAGATGCTACACGATATAAAAAATATTCTATGGATAAAGTGGCCTTGTCGGTAAACGTAATATTCCAATTAACCATTATCTGACTTATCCTGGTAGCAATGAGTCGGGATTATTCAACCATAGCCGCTTTTATAGTTTCGGCCATTGATTGTTTTATCGATTGGTACCTCTTGCTGCATAGTTGTTGAGATGTTCTGTACTATGAGACAGAACCATCTCGGTAAATGTAATTTTGATAGAGAAGGAGCAAAAGAAAATTTAAGGTAACAAAATTCTTCGTAATCACGATATCGATAATAATATGGGAGTCATGCAACTGACTGTAAGCTAGAATATAATTCCATTTTGTTATATAATGAGATGCAACAAGAAGGAAATTATAAGGAGAACCAGGAAACTATATGACATTTCGCGGCGGATTACGCTTAGAAAGCTGCTTAATCCTCGTCCAGCGAAATTCCTTAAGGTTTCTGATAGGGATATTAGAAAAAAAAAGGAATCTGGTATCTGCATAAAGCAGTCGTACCGGTAGTGTTGAACTTATCCAAAGTGAAATTAAAGGGGATGGCTGCAGCTCAATACTCCGCAAAACCAATAAACAACCTATAAAACCTTCGGACTAATAAGTAAACAAGGAGTAAAAGGTATAAACTAATATTTGACAACGGAGTTATATCCAATAAAAGTTATAACGCATCCAGTAAGTCAAAGTCTACACCCACTAGTTATTGGGATTATAATACTTGGCCATTAAATCTATTGAATTGTCCTGGATCCGTAGCATATTCCAATAAAAAGACAAGGGATCAATTAAGAAAAGGATGGGAGCTAAGATAATAAGTCGAACGTTAAGTGACAGGTGTTTTGATACAAATTCTTTAATTGAAGTTTGGTCCGATTGGTTCAGGCCTGATTTGGGTCATTCGGGAATTTGGGCAATTCGGGGCCATTCGCAGCAGTTGGGTGGTGTTTCTTAAAGTATCTAGCGCTACGTGCTCGCTGTGCATAATACTAATTAATAGATATCGCGTGCGGTTATAGTTCGAACAAATTAATGGGAAGGGGAAGAGAGGAAAAGGGAATAGGAACGATCTCATAAATATAATATGGAGGCGACACTACTGGGCTTTCGTTGTTTGAGCTTGGCTGATGTAATTGCCACAGCTGATGCACAGTCTATCAAGATAATATTTGATGATCCCTAAAACAACGACTACTTATTTCTTCTCTATCCAGTGTGCGTTATTATTATTATTGAAGAAGCTGCACCGCGACTCTATTAGATCCTATTGTGCCCCTTTCTGAGCTTATATCTCCTCCATCAGCCCCCAACTCCCGTACGAACGTAAGGATCTTTGTAGGGTTGAGGTTTTCTATGTCTTTGCAATTCAAAACATGCAAAGGATGCTGCTTCTTCTTCTAATTAAGGCGACACATTCTGCCAGGATGTGCATCGAGGATTCTTCCTCTCTTTGACAAAACCTGCAGAGATCGCTACTATATACGATATACCCAATTTTGTCAGATGACTCCTTAGTCTACAGTGCCCTGTTAATAGACCGGTAAGTATCCTAAGGCTGTTCTTTCCCCATGGTTATAATCTGTTTAAAAAGTACAGGATTATAAACACCTAGGATACATCTGGATTGTCTGAGTCCCACTGTCTCCGACCAGCTCTGTTGTCGTCTGTGCCTCTCCTCGGTTCTAAGGTCCAGTCGTATAGTGTGCCTCCCATGCCACAATACGGTTCTGAGTCCTGTTAGGGGCCTTCCTGCCCCCATTCTTGCTTGCTCGTCAGCCGCCTCGTTTCCGCCTAGCCCTGTGGCCCGGGACCCATCTCAGGGTGAGCCTGTTGTGAGTCCCGAGCAGGTCTAGCTTCGAACGAACCTCATGGACTAACTTCGATGTAATTTTAGTCCCCATTATGGCGTTCAATGCTGCTTGACTATCGGATAGGATGGATATATCCGTATTCCGATAGTTACGTTTTATATTAAAGTCCGCACATCTCCCTATCGCACACACCACAGCATGAAATATGACGGCGTGTGCTCCCAGAGATTCATGGTAAAATACCCGAGGACCCACCACTCCAAGGCCAGTGCCCTGATTCGTGAGTGATCCATCGGTGTACCATTTTATGGTGTGCGGTTTCATGGGATGGACTTCATCAGAGTTGTCCATTCCCTTTACTACTCATACGAACTGTGAAATTTCGCTCGAATATGTATTCGTCTACCATTTCGTCCCTAGGCTGCGTACCAGTAAGGGTAGTTCGTTTGAAAGGAGTTGGGCATCTTTATGGCTTAGGATATGGTTGCCCCCAACTCCTTCTGCCGATATCCTAAGTAGCGTGGCTTTCTGCTTGAACCTTATGGTGGCGCTCCATTAAGGCTTCAAGGGCCATCATTGGGCAGGTGCGCATTGCTCCTGTCATACATACGCAGGCCATTCTTTACAACTTTTGAAGTTGTTTCTTCACGGTGATCATCCGCGCCCTGTTACCCCATGCTACCCCACCATAGGTTAACATGGGTCTTACTACCATCAGGTATAGCCATCTTAATATCTTTGGTGATGTACCCATGATTTGCCGGCAATACTACGACATGTATAAAGCGCCCTGGAGCACTTTAATATCGTGTTTTGCACATGGGTGCAAAAGTTAAGCCCGCTGTGACTCCCAGGTATTTGACCTCCCTACTTGTTTCTAGTAAGGTCTCTGAGAGCCATATTTGCCTCATCCTCTGTAACTTATGTCGTCTGGTAAAGGGGACGATGACTGTCTTCGGAGGGTTTAGGTTGGAGTCCAACCTCCAAACACCAGTCATACGTTATCCTTATCCCTGACTGGACTATGGCACAGAGTGATTCTTCAAATTTGCCTCGCGCTATGATAACAATGTCATCGGCATATCCTTGGCATTGAATACCACTGTTAGCAAGTCTGTTTAGTGGTTCGTCTACTAACAGACTCCAGAGTAACGGATGACAAAGCCCCCTTGGGGATAGCCTTTGGTGGTTAGGACTGTTACAGTGCAATCATTTATGCCGTGGCTTGCCTGGACCGTAGCAGTGCAAGTATCCATCTGCTGGTAGTATGGTCCAGGCATCTTCTTTCGGTGGGCTGCGCACACTCCACCCTCGTTCCACCTGGAGATCACCTTCCAGGTGTCGGTCTCGATCCTGTGCTGGTTCCTCAGCAGAACCAAAAGTTGGCAGAACAACGTGATGCAGTGGGGCGACGGTATGTCATCCCCCACCTTGCACTCCAGTGGCACGCCCTTCCATGATTGTAGCCTCGATGCTGCGATCCTCAGCCAAACGGCTGAGGCCTCTTAAGAGCATTCAATTAGCAGGAAATGAATGCCCGCGAATGAGACCGCGATATCTCAACCAGACACAATAACTTCGTATATGATGGCTTCTTCCAACACAGATAAATCTCCGTGGCTCAGTCACGGTAACCTTTTTGCCAGGTCTGCAAATGACAGGCGAGGCTCGGTGGGTGTCGGCGAGCTGGGCTTCGTGGCCGCTGCACGCGATGTGCTTGAGCGCAGGTCCAAATTTCCTGCCGCATTATCATTCAGCAGCTTTGCCGCTGCCACGCCGCAGGCAGCGCCCACAACCTCCGGGCACATCCTCTCGGGGTGGCCACCGGTGGTGTGAGATTACTTCTACGCTTCCCCTCGGGGCTGGCGCAGGTGCTGCAACCTCCTCCTGGGCTCTTCGGCCTTTTTCAGGGCTTCATCAATTCAACATTTGACCATTGAACCGCAGAGATTCCTACGCTTCGGGTCATCCAGCACCCGGGTTAACCCCTCTGTGGCAGGAACTCTCCCTTCCTCTTTGGGCGCTGAGCGCTTTGTCTCCCCTGCCTCCCCTGCGACATGCTCCGCAAGGGGATCCTGCGGTATTTTTACAACTTGTGTTTCCTTCATGGAGTTCACGAGCTGCGGAGAAGTATATGTCCGCCAGGGCAGAATCCGCGATAAACGGGTAAGGCTAAAATTAGAACAGGCGGTCGCCATTTTGCCTGCGCTCGCCGTTAAAGACTGGACTAGTTTTAATCCGGGCCACCAGCCTAGCTGACTTTCGGCACGGTTAGAATGGCGCCTTATTCCGGCCCGGGTGAGATGACGGGATAGGATGGGGTAGGTAGATATGTGGGGAGATAGGGGGGTTGTGTGAGGTTATACTTCGGAAGGCGGCACCTCAATCGCATTGTCGGTAGGATCGACATTATGTTTGTCCGGGACTGCTTATTTACGAGGAATCTCGTATTATTCGCAGCTAACAGCTAGACATTGATGGGGAGATAGGGGGGTTGTGTGAGGTTACACTTCGGAAGGCGGCACCTCAATCGCATTGTCGGTAGGATCGACATTATGTTATGAATCTCGTATTATTCGCAGCTAACAGCTAGACATTGATAATTGTAATATGGGTTTTTCTCTTAATTCGTTAATTAGGCTCCAATCCCCTCAATACCACTGTAGTGCAGCGGTTACTGTACAGTGGAGCCGACCTAGCGATGGCTGTTGGTGAAGGAAACTCCACTTGTTTATGCAATGGTCTGAAACCTCAGTTCCATGACGAACCAACCATTTGATTTTTTTTTTGCATATTTTAATATCCAATAGGTATATTGGACACGTGTTTTATTATTGAATTTAGTTATTATATTTGCGTATGTTTATAGTTTTTATTTCATTTAACATGCTTATTTGGCTGCTTGGAAATCATTGCAGATGATTTTATTTATGTTTATTGCCGATAAAAACAATTTAGATTATAATTTCCACAATAAGAAATTTTTATTTGTTTGTTGGAGACGCACTTGCCCACACAGATTTTTATTTTGGTGGCTATTATATTATTTGTTCAACTGAAAAAAAATTGTGGGTTAGAGTCGATTTTCATCGCATCCATGTATAACTTTTTCTATTTCCACAAGCCAAAAAAAGAATCAAAGTCGATGGGAATTATACGACCATCCCTTTCGGCACGACCATCCCTTCCCCACGATCAGTAAAATGTTTAATCAACTTCCCGGTCGACATTGTACTACTTTATCTCATAGAGGGCGGCGGCATATCTCGCCTTGGTATTAAAAAAAAACAAAAGCATAATCTTAAGCATAACATTTTATTAAATTGGGCAAGCGCACTATATTTTCTTCCCCACTAAAATCACGTTTGGAGTGAACATAACGAGCGGGATTCACGATAAAATCATTTCTTAATATCTTTTGCATGAAATTTGCCAATTAAAACTTACCAACTTTCCTACGAATTCGGGCATTGACGAAGCTTGGCGCTAGTTTACAGCGGTATCCCTTCGCAAAGTTGCTTTCCTGAAAGATGCGCTTATACACATGTTGACTTTGAATGAAACTTCTCTAGCTCGAAAGTTATTGATCCTTTTAATTTTGAGCGTGCTGAGATTGCATATAATCTGTTGCCTTATTACGTAGGAGACCAAGAGTCTTCTCGACTAAATTGTAGGCTGTCATCTGGCCTAGAGTTCGCAATAATTTGTAGCTACTGCCGTTTGTGACCATTTGTTGGCCAAGTTCCAATTTGTAAGGGCTTGTGTTAATTGCTAAATGAAAGCTTGAGCGAATTGCACAGCTTATGAAACTCAATCTCTCATCCCAATAACGATGGCATGAGTCCACAAATCCCTTGATAGCTGAAAGAACTGATCGGTTGACTCTCTCTGATTAGCATGAGGAGAATAATATGCTTGTATGTAGGTATGGAAAATGTTGTATTTATCTAGCATTGATTTAAACTTAACTCCGTTGCCAGATTCTACAGTTTCGGGTATTCTGGGGCAATTGTAGAGATCTTCTTCCAAATAACGTCTGACAGATTCAGCAGTACATTTTCGGACGGGCTTCAAAAATGGAAATTTCGACATATTGAGCTAGTACCACAAAAATTCCAATATTTCCAGATTTTCTGCCATTTTAGGTTTTAAAGTCTGCTTGGGTTGCTTTGTTGGTATTACCATGTTTGACCAGTAATAAAACCTGAGTTTTTCTAAAGTTTTGTTTATTCCACTATGTGCATGCAAGGGATCATCATGAGCTGTATTAAGAGCAGACAATATTAGAGGCTCTTGCACCCAAAGTTTCCAGCATACATCATCTGTAGCCTTGGAGTCTGCCTCATGCTCGGATCGACGGTAAATAAAATCATTTTCAATCTTTTGGTCTGGCAAAGGTTTTGTGCGAATCTTATTCTTTATGGACTCGTAGGCTGAATACTTAAAATTCTGGTGACTCTAAGTCGACTATTAAGCTATTAAGCACAACAGAAGATACAATTTCCGTATACGTACGTGGCTGCTCTTTGTGCTGTATCTTTAATTTAAACCCTTGTAATTTAAAAGACCAACGGACTAGCCGCGAACTAAGATCCACTTGGATCATGAGTCGTTTTAAAGATGTATGATCCGTGGTCACAGTAAACTCTGGATATTCTATATAGGCTCTATAAAATTTTTACTCCCAAAACAGCTACTTCTCTGTGACCGTATACTGGCTTTGGCATCTATTAAGTTTCTTTGGCATTAATATCATCGGCACATCGCCATGCTCACTATTGGTCTGTGACTAGCGTCATATGTGTTGAAAAAGGCTCAGCAAAGATTGGGCTCTGCAATACAGGAGCCGAACACATGTGATTTTTTTAATGACTCGAATGCCTGTAGAGCTTCCTCAGTCCATGCAAGCTTTCGTTTTGACTTGAGAGTATCAGACAGTGGAAATGAAATAGAAGCATAATTTCTGATAACTTGTTTATTTACTCAGCGTGGGATTGGAAAGTTCTTTACGGCTGATATTATGTCTGGATCGGTACGAATAATGCCATTGCCATTTACATGTCCCAAATACTTGACTACCCGTCGGAAAAATTTACTTTTCTCGACTTTAAGGGTAAGATTAGGATATTGAGGCAACTATCGACAGGATCGAACGAATCTGAAATAATCAGTAAGTCGTCTAGGTATATAAAGAATTCGTTACAGCATTAGTGAGACCAAAGGGCATGATAACGAACTCATATACAGGACGCACAGGAACTGTGAATGCGGTCTTGTTGCGTTTGGGTCGAGAGGTATTTGCCAAAAGGCATCCTTAAGGTCGAGGATAATAATAAACTCTGCTTTCGGCAATCTACTTAAGATCCCATCGATTAATGACATTGGGTACGCATCTTTTACTGTTACTTCACTAAAACTACTGGGGACGAACAGGAGCTGTTTGATTCCTGGATAACTCCGAGTTATAACATCCGATCGAGTTCCTCGTTCATCAGCTTCTCAGTAGCAGGCGATACTGCATAACGACGCTGGCTTATAGGCTTAGCGTCGGCGACATCAATTACATGTGATATTCATGTTGTTCTACCTAATTCTTTATTTAAAAATGACGGGAACAACTTTATTGTTTCCTGCAGCAATTCTTGTTGTTTTGGAGTCAATTCTCGCATTGTCGGATCATATAGTAACGAAATATTTAGACTGTATCATTAAGTGTTAAGATAATAAGTCGAAAACTGTCAAAAAGTCAATTCCAAGATAAAGTTCTGCAGCTAGAGAAGGAACTAAACAAAACGTAAAATTCTTAGTCTATCCTTCTAAGTTACTTCTGCAAATTCTTTGCCAACAATGCTTTGGCCTTTTCTATCAGCCGTCCTAACTTTGGAGTTTATTGCCTTATAATTTAGATCCCCGAGAAGAAGTTCAGAAGCGAAACTCCCCGCGATATAGCTGACCGAAACCCCAGTGTCCATAAGTCCCACTACGGTTTTACCAAGCAGCACTATGGCTATTATTGAAGCTAACAGCAATTTTTTATCAATTCGATAAACATTTTTAAAATCAATTCTACGACGTTTTGAGTCGGGTTTTTGTCTGTCCGGCAGGTCAACATAATTGTTGGGGAGTAAGTCTGGTTGAATGGATTGACAAGAGGCTGGCCACGACACGGTTAGTCGGCATTGGTCGCTTTGTTGACCAACTGTTTGCGGAGTACGTGCGGGATAGTTTTTTGAAGCGCTTGCATTGCAGTTTCTACTACTAGGTTTGAAAGTATCTGCTTTTCCGCAGCCATAACAAAATACTCTGCTCTCTGCCCTACACTCTTGGTATCGGTGACCTTTTTCGACAAGTCATACTCAATATCGGATGCAGTTTCTTCGTCAGAGACCTTCTCAGATTTGGTTTCGGAAATGGTATTCACCAATCTTCGAAGAACAACTGATTGCTTTGCTTTTAAAACTGATTGCATGAAGATTTCTCGAGTCCAAATTAGGTGACGCAAATGCTTCACAAAGTTAGCAGGCTCATAGAATATCTCATGCTGAATGTCAGCCAACAGATTGACTTTTAAGGTTTCTACCAAATACACGGGGTCGGACAGTTTATCCGCTAAGCCGGTTATGATCCAATAAAAATCGTTAAATGATATATCTATTTCGGTTCAGTCCGTCGGGATTGAGTCGGGATTGTTCAACCATAGTCACTTTGACAGTTTCGGCCATTGATTGTTGCATCGATTCCATGTTTGGTACCTCTGTTGCGTAGTTGTTGAGCCCTGCGATAAATTAATATCTTGAGAGTTGCGCGCTTCCTCGACTTGATCGTCCGGTGTGAAACCGTGCACTCCCAGCTGAAGCCTAAGTTAGGCGTGTCATACTCTGATTGCAAATTGGGCACACCTTCTCATTGCCGGCTTTGGAATTGCAGGTCGATCTACGAAAAGTAACGTCCGATGCAAGATGTTGTTAGAAAAGGAGCAGCAGAACATTCAAGACGATACAGTTGTCTATAATCACGATATACGATTGATAATAATGTCGGAGCTCACTGACCAACTGACTCTAAAACTAGAACGTAATTCCCTTTAATTATATAATGATATGCAACAGGAAAGAAATTATAAAGAGAACCAGGAAACTATATGTAATTTCGCGGCGGATTAATCCTCGACTCCGCGAAATTCCTTTAGGTTTCTGAAAGAGAGATTGTCTCAGGCCGGTTCAGGGCATTCCGGTCATTCGGGAATTTGGGTAATTCGGGGCCATTCGCGGCATTCATGGCCATTCTGCACATTTGTGGCCTACGTTTGGGCGCCATTTTAAATAATATTAATGTATCATATAACCTGGTATTTGACGAGCAGATGTTAATGTAGCCTACAAGAAGTGGTGCACGCGCTTGTTCCTGCAGTTGGTCGGTAGTTGGTCGGTGCTCATTAAAGTTTATCGCTAAGTGCTCGCTCTGCATAATACTAATTATATAGATATCGCGTGCGGTTGTAGTTCGAACAAAACTACTGGGGGGGGGGGGGGGGGGGAAGAGAGGAAAAGGGAATAGGTGCGACCTCATAAATGTAATATGTAGGCGACACTCTGGGCTTTCGCCGTTTGAGCTTGGCTGATGTAATTGCCACAGCAGATGCCCACCCTACCAAGATAATATTTGATGATCCCTAAAACAACGACTACTTATTACTCCTCTATTCAGTGTGCGTTGCATGAAGGCTGATTAATTTTCACTTTGTAACATCTAATATTTTAGTATTGTGCATTATTCGAAAGTCATAACTTTAAATGAACTTGTTGTACTTAAAAACCACAATACACTGAGATGAAAGATGTTATCCGGTATTATATAATACAAATTAAGTGCAATAGATATTAATATTAATTATGGTTACCAGATTATTATCCATAATATTTTGGTAGTAAGACCTTTTAATTTTATTTATTTAGGTCATAATACATAAAACTTTAGGTAGTCAATTTCGGTAGTTAATATAATAAATTCATTTTTGTCTTAGCTATTTCAATTTATAATTTTTTTTTTTGTAAAACCCATATATAAGTTTATTTTATTTACTTAGGGTAATATATATATTTTTTTCTTCTTTAAATTGTGAATTTCATTTATTTCAATTTTTACTTTAAATCGAAAAAAAAATAAATAAAATAAAAAAAAATCTTGGAACCTAAGGAGTATTTGGGCACAACGAAATTATAAACTTTTTTAATTATGTGCATCATTTTCTTATTTCGTTTATTATTTATCTACTTTTATTTAAATACTTTTTAATACTTTAATTATTTATTTATTATTTTTTGATAATATTAACAATAATATATATTTATTGTCTTTGTTACATTTTATATAGATCTTTTTTTTTTGTCTTCGAATGTTTCATTTACATATGTGGACTTATTCATTGATTTATTTTCGTCAGCCTAAATCGACGACTTCGATATTAAAGTGTTAGCATACTTTTGATCGATTCGATTTTCATCGCATCCATGTATAACTTTTTCTATTTCCACAAGCCAAAAAAATAATCAAAGTCGATGGGACTTATACGACCTATCCCTTTCGGCACGACCATCCCTTCCCCACGATCAGTAAAATGTTTAATCAACTTCCCGGTCGACATTGTACTACTTTATCTCATAGAGGGCGGCGGCATATCTCGCCTTGGTATTAAAAAAAACAAAAGCATAATCTTAAGCATAACATTTTATTAAATTGGGCAAGCGCACTATATTTTCTTCCCCAACTAAAATCACGTTTGGAGTGAACATAACGAGCGGGATTCACGATAAAATCATTTCTTAATATCTTTTGCATGAAATTTGCCAATTAAAACTTACCAACTTTCCTACGAACTCGGGCATTGACGAAGCTTGGCGCTAATTTACAGCAGTATCCTTCCAAAGTTGCTTTCAGAAAGATGCGCTAGTACAAATGTTGACTTTGAATGAAACTTCTAGCTCGAAAGTTATTGATCCTTTTAATTTTGAGCGTGCTGAGATTGCTATAATCTGTTGCCTTATTACGTAGGAGACCAAGAGTCTTCTCGACTAAATTGTAGGCTGTCATCTGGCCTAGAGTTCGCAATAATTTGTAGCTACTGCCGTTTGTGACCATTTGTTGGCCAAGTGCCAATTTGTAAGGGCTTGTGTTAATTGCTAAATGAAAGCTTGAGCGAATTGCAGCTTATGAATCTCAATCTCTCATCCCAATAACGATGGCATGAGTCCACAAATCCCTTGATAGCTGAAAGAAGGCTGATCGGTTGACTCTCTCTGATTAGCATGAGGAGAATAATATGCTTGTATGTAGGTATGGAAAATGTTGTATTTATCTAGCATTGATTTAAACTTAACTCCGTTGCCAGATTCTACAGTTTCGAGTATTCTGGGGCAATTGTAGAGATCTTCTCCCAAATAACGTCTGACAGATTCAGCAGTACATTTTCGGACGGGCTTCAAAAATGGAAATTTCGACATATTGAGCTAGTACCACAAAAATGCCTATATATTTCAGATTTTCTGCCATTTTAGGTTTTAAAGTCTGCAGGTTGCTATCGTGCTGGTATTACCATGTTTGACCAGTAATAAAACCTGAGTTTTTCTAAAGTTTTGTTTATTCCACTATGTGCATGCAAGGGATCATCATGAGCTGTATTAAGAGCAGACAATATTAGAGGCTCTTGCACCCAAAGTTTCCAGTATACATCATCTGTAGCCTTGGAGTCTGCCTCATGCTCGGATCGACGGTAAATAAAATCATTTTCAATCTTTTGGTCTGGCAAAGGTTTTGTGCGAATCTTATTCTTTATGGACTCGTAGGCAGAATACCTAAATTCTGGTGACTCTAGTCGACTATTAAGCTATTAAGCACAACAGAAGATACAATTTCCTGCTCTTTTTGTGCTGTATCTTTAATTTAAACCCTTGTAATTTAAAAGACCAACGGACATAGCCGCAGCTAAGATCCACTTGGACTGCGGTCGTTTTAAAGATGTATGATCCGTGGTCACAGAAACTCTGGATATTCTATATAGGCTCTATAAAATGTTTACTCCCAAAACAGCTACGTCTCTGTGACCGTATACTGGCTTTGGCATCTATTAAGTTTCTTTGGCATTAATATCATGCACATCGCCATGCTTACTATTGGTCTGTGACTAGCGTCATATGTGTTGAAAAAGGCTCAGCAAAGATTGGGCTCTGCAATACAGGAGCCGAACACATGTGATTTTTTAATGACTCGAATGCCCGTAGAGCTTCCTCAGTCCAAGCAAGCTTTCGTTTTGACTTGAGAGTATCAGACAGTGGAAATGAAATAGAAGCATAATTTCTGATAACTTGTTTATTTACTCAGCGTGGGATTGGAAAGTTCTTACGGCTGATATTATGTCTGGATCGGTACGAATAATGCCATTGCCATTTACATGTCCCAAATACTTGACTACCCGTCGGAAAAATTTACTTTTCTCGACTTTGAAGTAAGATTACGATATTGAGGCAACTATCGACAGGATCGAACGAATCTGAAATAATCAGTAGTCGTCTAGCGTACATAAGAAATTCGTTACAGCATTAGTGAAGACCAAAGGGCATGATAGCGAACTCATATACAGGACGCACAGGAACTGTGAATGCGGTCTTGTTGCGTTTGGGTCGAGAGGTATTTGCCAAAAGGCATCCTTAAGGTCGAGGATAATAATAAACCTGCTCTAGTTAAGATAATAAGTCGAAAACTGTCCAAAAGTCAATTCCAAGGTAAAGTTCTGCCGCTAGAGAAGGAACTAAACAGAACGTCAAATTCTTAGTCTCTCCCCTCTAAGTTACTTCCGCCAATAATCTGCCAACAATGCTTTGGGCTCTTCCATCAGCCGTCTTAACTTTGGAGTTCATTGCCTTATAATTTAGATCCCCATGAAGGAGTTCAGAAGCGAAAGTACCCCCGATACAGCTGACCGAAGCCCCAGTGTCCATAAGTCCCACTACGGTTTTACCGAGCAGCACTACCTGGGCATGCGGGCGTACTATGGCTATTATTGCAGCTAACAGCAATTTCTTTTCGATTCGATAAATATTTTTAAAATCAATTCTACGACGTTTTGAGTCGGGTTTTTGTCTGTCCGGCAGGTCAACATAATTGTTGGGAGGTAAGTCTGGTCGAATGGATTGATCAAGAGGCTGGCCACGACACGGTTAGTCGGCATTGGTCGCTTTGTTGACCAACTGTTTGCGGAGTACTTGCGGGCTAGTTTTTTGAAGCGCTTGCATTGCAGTTACTACTACTTCAGGGTTTGTAAGTATCTGCTTCTTTCCGCAGCCATAACAAAATACTCTGCCTCTCTGCCCTACACTCTTGGTATCGGTGACCTTTTTCGACAAGTCATACTCAATATCAGATGCAGTGTCTTCGTCAGAGACCTTCTCAGATCTGGCTTCGGAAATGGTATTCACCAATCTTCGAAGAACAACTGATTGCTTTGCTTTTAAAACTCATTGCATGAAGATTTCTCGAGTCCAAATTAGGTGACGCAAATGCTTCACAAAGTTAGCAGGCTCATAGAATATCTCATGCTGAATGTCAGCCAACAGGTTGACTCTTAAGGTTTCTACCAAATACACGGGGTCGGACAGTTTATCCGCTAAGCCGGTTAAGATCCAATAAAAATCGTTAAATGATATATCTATTTCTGGTTCGGTCCGTCGGGATTGAGTCGGGATTGTTCAACCATAGTCACTTTTACAGTTTCGGCCATTGATTGTTGAATCGATTCCATGTTTGATACCTCTTGCTGCGTAGTTGTTGAGCCCTGCGATACATTAATATCTTGGGAGTTGCGCATTTCGACTTGATCGTGCGGTGGAACTAAGATTCCCAGTTGAAGCCTAAGTTAGGCGTGTCATACTCTGATTGTAAATTGGGCACACGTTCTCATTGCCGGCTTTGGAATTGAAGCACGATCTACGAAAGTAATGTCCGCAAGATGTTGTTAATAACTGAACCTGGTAAACTATTTCAGAACAAATGCAACAATGTTTGCCTGTGTTACTAATTCGAGTCAGATCTTCTGTACTATGAGACAGAACCATCTCGGTAAATGACTTACGAAAATTTGATTAGCTAATTCTAGTTAATCACTTTTTAATTTAGACATCTAATTTTGATAGAGAAGGAGCAAAAGAAAATTTAAGATAATAAAGTTGTTTATAATCACGATATCGATAATAAATTGGGAAGTCACTGACTAACTGACTCTAAACTAGAATGTAATTCCCTTTAATTAT
Organism: Drosophila paucipuncta; assembly: GCA_035043875.1. Lineage (NCBI taxonomy): Eukaryota > Metazoa > Arthropoda > Insecta > Diptera > Drosophilidae > Drosophila > Drosophila paucipuncta. The sequence continues at coordinate 44,755 of JAWNMP010000271.1, forward strand.
ATAATGATATGCAACAGGAAAGAAATTATAAAGAGAACCAGGAAACTATATGTAATTTCGCGGCGGATTAATCCTCGACCCGCGAAATTCCTTTAGGTTCTGAAAGAGAGATTGTCTCAGGCCGGTTCAGGGCATTCCGGTCATTCGAGGAATTTGGGTAATTCGGGGCCATTCGCGGCATTCATGGCCATTCTGCACATTTTGGCCTACGTTGGGCGCCATTTTAATTAATATTAATGTATCATATAACCTGGTATTTGACGAGCAGATGTTAATGTAGCCTACAAGAAGTGGTGCACGCGCTTGTTCCTGCAGTTGGTCGGTAGTTGGTCGGTGCTCATTAAAGTTTATTGCGCTAAGTGCTCGCTCTGCATAATACTAATTAATAGATATCGCGTGCGGTTGTAGTTCGAACAAAACTACTGGGTGGGGGAAGAGAGGAAAAGGGAATAGGTGCGACCTCATAAATGTAATATGTAGGCGACACTCCTGGCTTTCGTCGTTTGAGCTTGGCTGATGTAATTGCCACAGCAGATGCCCACCCTACCAAGATAATATTTGATGATCCCTAAAACAACGACTACTTATTACTCCTCTATTCATGTGCGTTGCATGAAGGCTGATTAATTTTCACTTTGTAACATCTAATATTTTAGTATTGTGCATTATTCGAAAGTCATAACTTTAAATGAACTTGTTGTACTTAAAAACCACAATACACTGAGATGAAAGATGTTATCCGGTATTATATAATACAAATTAAGTGCAATAGATAATATTAATTATGGTTACCAGATTATTATCCATAATATTTTGGTAGTAAGACCTTTTAATTTTATTTATTTAGGTCATAATACATAAAACTTTAGTGTCAATTTCAGTAGTTAATATAATAAATTCATTTTTGTCTTAGCTATTTCAATTTATAATTTTTTTTTTTTTGTAAACCCATATATAAGTTTATTTTATTTACTTAGGGTAATATATATATTTTCTTCTTCTTTAAATTGTGCTATTGGATTCTCGCACTGCAGCGATCCAGGCAGTCCACAGCATCAGTATTTGATAGTACCGTAACGGTCCTAACCACCAAGGGCTGCCCCAAGGGTGGGTTTCGTTTCCGCTACTCTGGAGTCTATTGGTAGACGAACTACTAAGCAGACTCACTAACAGTGGTATTCAATGCCAAGGTTATGCCGATGACATTGTTATCATAGGAGGAAAATTTGAAGAGTCACTGTGTGACATAGTCCAATCTGGGCTAAGGATAACGTATGACTGGTGTAGGGAGGTTGGACTCAACCTAAGCCCTACGAAAACAGTCATCGTCCCCTTTACTCAGACGACCTAAGCTACAGAGGATAAGGCAAATATGGCTCTCAGGAACCCTACTAGAAACGCCTTATACATATCGCAGCATAGCCGGCAAATCATGGGGTACATCACCAAAGATAGTAAGATGGCTATACCTAATGGTAGTAAGACCCATGCTCACATATGCATGCAAATAGCATGGGGTGACAGAGCACGGTTGAGCACCGTAAGAAAGCAGCTGCAAAAGTTGCAAAGACTGGCCTATGTTTGTATGACAGGAGCAATGCGCACCTGCCCAACAATGGCCATTGAAGCCTTAATGGAGCTCACGCCACTTCACCACATCAGAAAACGACGCTTTCAAGGATGTCAGCTGAAGGAGTTGGGGGCAATCACATCCTAGGCAATAAAGATGCCCAACTCCTCTGAAATGAACTGCCCCTGCTATTGCAACCCAGGGACGAAATGAAAGCCGAATATATCTTCGAGCGTAATTTCACAGTTCATACGAGCAGTAAAAGGGATTGGAAAACTCTGGATGAGGACCATCCCATGAAGCTTGCACACCATAAGGTGGTACACCGACGGATCACTCACAAGCAATGGCACAGGTCTTGGGGTGGTGGGCCCTCGGGTATCATACCGCGATCCCTAGGAACGCACACCAGCATATTCTAAGCTGAGGTATGTGCGATAGGAAGATGTGCGGACTTTAACTTAAAACGTATATCGGAATACAGATATATCCATCCTATCCGATAGTCAAGCAGCGATTAAATGCAATAACTGGCGAGAATGGGGCAGAAAGGCCCCTAATAGGAGCAGAACCGTATTGTGGCATAGGTAGACACACTCTACGGCTGGTACTTAGAAATGAAGAGAAACACATGCGGCAACAGAGCTGGCCGGAGTCAGTAGAATACTTGCCGGTTTAATGACTGTAGACGAAGAAGTCACATAACTAGACCAGGTATATATAGTAACGATCTCTGCAGGTTCTGTGAAAGAGAAGATGAATCATCGATACACATCCTAGCAGAATGTGTCGCACTAGCTAGAAGAATATGTAACACCCTAGGATTGCATGTGTTGAATTTTAGAGACATAGACAGACCTCAACCTAACAACGATCCTAGCATTCGCACGGGATCTGGGACTGATGGAAGAGATATAGGCTCAGAAGGGGACACAATAGATCCAACATGTCGCGGTGCAACCTCCCCAACAATAATAATAATCCGTTTGATTTAATATCAGCCAGTGATGATTACAATTACATATTTATTAATTTATACGACAATGAACATATTAATATGAAAAAAAACTTCAACGATTACATATCTTACTATTAGTGATTACATGAGACACTCAAATAATTTAGAGAATTCCGCCAATTACGAGTTGAGCTTGTCGAATATGCTGAATTTATCATAAGATTTATGATCTGCTCAAACTTTATTTAAAGGATTTTGTTTCTCTTAGACCTCCCAAAAATTACAATAGAGTCCACGATATAATTCAAAAAATTGCGGACTGAGAAACTACATCGAACACATTTTGATCATTTAGTTAACAATTCCGCCCTTGACATTTTCTTTCATAATACTGAAAGCCGCAATTGTCTCATTGTCATCACAAGAAGTTCGAGCAGACAGATTATTGTTACAGTTGTCCATGAAGCATCATCATATACCATTGTTGTCCGTCTGAATTGAGAGGCAATGGCTCACGCAGTGCTACCTTAGAAAGGAATCGTCATTTACATCAGGTATGAAAATCATTTACATCAGGGTAGAAAAATCTCTGGATCAGTGGTGTTTGAGTTTGAAATCTATGTCATGGGATCTCTATTAGTATTGAGGTTAGAAAAATAAATTTTGTTTGTAAAATTTCCTAGATTAGTATTCATGCATTTTTATATTAAGTCAAATAAGTATGATGTTCTGTTTATAGCAAAGTCCTTAACGTAAACAAAATGACTAAAACTGAACGTAATTAATAAATCATGTGTTTTGTATTCAGTTGAATTGTCATAAGAATGAAGAGCATTGCACACTCTCTTACATTTGGGTGTGCCTAACTATTTAAGGGAAGGTTTGGAAATTAACCTATAATATATTTAACAGCTGGGCTCGAGCTCATTCGAATTCAGCGTTGTTCCTTGTTTCCAGAGAGCCTGGTGTGGGAGCCGTTTGGATAGAATTCTCCTCAGCTCGCGTTGTTTCTATTTCCGACCAGAAATCTGCCCATTATATATTTTTGGCCTGTCTGTAGGCTTATTGTATTTTACCAAATTAGATTTATATTGAGACCATTGAATATAGTTGTTTGTGCTGTAAGTTTTTTGATAGCTATATTTTCAATTCATAACACAAAGTTATTTCCACTACGTTATAAAGTTTATTCAAATATATTTAGACTAGAAGAAAACACTTTGTCGTTCCGTCTTAATTTAAACTTCATTGCTGCTGCTACCAACAATCATCACTCCTATGATAAGAAACTTGCAAATTTGTCGATGAACGCTTAGTTCAGGAGTCCACCATGGATGATTATTTTCATGCATGCCCTTGTCCCAACAGGCATGTCGGTGCTCACTGGGAAACAGAGAAAATATAGTAATGGTTATGATTAGACAACTTGGTCTGCCGAAATTTTTTATAACCTTCTCAGCAGCTGAGACTAGGTGGCGGAGCTCTTGGCTTACTTTTGAAAAACGTTGACAATGAAAAATTTCTGAAGAGTTGGCATCAAATTTAAATTTCAATGACAAATCGCATCTTATAAAAACTGATCCAGTAACTTGGGCTAGGTATTTTGATTTCCGTTGTAGAACAATTGTAAAACTAATGGAAACGATGGATTCTCGCACTGCTGCGATCCAGGCAGTCCACAGCATCAGTATATGATAGTACCGTAACGGTCCTAACCACCAAGGGCTGCCCCAAGGGTGGGTTTCGTTTCCGCTACTCTGGAGTCTATTGGTAGACGAACTACTAAACAGACTCACTAACAGTGGTATTCAATGCCAAGGTTATGCCGATGAGTTGTTGTCATAGCGCGAGGAAATTTTGAAGAATCACTGTGTGTCATAGTCCAATCTAAGCTAAGGATAACGTATGACTGGTGTAGGGAGGTTGGAATCAAACTTAACCCTACGAAAACAGTCATCGTCCCCTTTACCAGATGACCTAAGCTACAGAGGATGAGGCAAATATGGCTCTCAGGAACCCCACTAGAAAACGAGTAGGGAGAGTTAAATACCTGGGTGTCATATTTGACAGCAAACTTTACTTTGGTACCAATGTGCAAAATGCGATGTTAAAGTGCTCTAGAGCGCTTTATACTTGTCGCAGCATAGCCGGCAAATCTTGGGGTACATCACCAAAGATAGTAAGATGGCTATACCTAATGGTATAGGTATATGCATGCATATAGCATGGGGTGACAGAGCACGGTTGAGCACCGTAAGAAAGCAGCTGCAAAAGTTGCAAAGACTGGCCTATGTTTGTATGACAGGAGCAATGCGCACCTGCCCAACAATGGCCATTGAAGCCTTAATGGAGCTCACGCCACTCCACCACATCATAAGGCTCAAGCAGAAAGCGACGCTTTTAAGGATGTCAGCTGAAGGAGTTGGCGGCAATCACATCCTAGGCAATAAAGATGCCTAACTCCTCTCAAATCAACTGCCCCTGCTATTGCAACCCAGGGACGAAATGAAAGCCGAATATATCTTCGAGCGTAATTTCACAGTTCATATGAGCAGTAAAAGGGATTGGACAACTCTGGATGAGGACCATCCCATGAAGCCGCACATCATAAGTTGGTACACCGACGGATCACTCACAAGCAATGGCAGCAGGTCTTGGGGTGGTGGGCCCTCGGGTATCATACCGCGAATCCCTAGGAACGCACACCAGCATTTTCCAAGCTGAGGTATGTGCGATAGGGAAGATTGCGGACTTTAACTAAAACGTAACTATCGGAATACAGATATATCCATCCTATCCGATAGTCAAGCAGCATTAAATGCAATAACGGGGACTAAAATATCATTAAAGATAGTCCAGGAGGCTCGTTCATATCTGAACCTACTTGGGGCTCACAACAGGTTTGCCCTGCGGCATTTATTTTTCATTTATTTTTTGTGTTGTACTTAAAAAATCGATTTTCGCGTCGCATCCCTTCAATCAGTGTGATTTGTGCGTATGCCGCCACCACTCTGCTAGAGTGCGTGTGCTTGGTGGCCGCATATTCAGCCAATATGAGCGACATCTCCCATACCGCCACTGACGGTGATGCGCCAGATACTGCTGTTCCTTGGTGCTCGCCTTCTGTTGCCTTACAGACCAGCGAACTCCGCTATAATCTGCGGTCTCGCCTGGCGAGCGGTAACAGCAACAATAACAACAACGCCAATAACGCAAATACTAACAATTCCAAGAGCTACAACAACTATATCATCAAGAACACCGTTAACAACAAAAACAATGTCCACAAAAACATTAAAAACACTAACAATGCCAACAACAACACTAACAAAAATACCAAAAATAACACAAATGTTATCGTCAACAATTTCAACTGCAACAACGCCAACAAAAAAAGGAAAATTGCGATAGTTGAAGATGAAATTGACTTGGATGCAGTGCCGCCTTCTTCTGCTGGAGCTCGTGCACCGCCACATGCGCTTGAGGATCTGCTGTCAGATTCTGACGCAGATGTCGAGTCGGTCGACATGGAAGAGATGGTCCCGCTGACTGCGTCTACTAGTAATGAAGTTACTCACGATGAGGACCCAAATCTAAGCACTGCCGCTGAGATACGCGATTGTTCCCTATCAAACGCACCAAATGTTGACTCTGTTGAAGTTCGGCCAACAAGACCATCTAAACCTCCCCCACTCATTGCTGAGGGTATCACCAACGTTGCTGGACTGCTGAAAGCACTAAATGCTGTTACGCCGCCTGACAGCTTTATGCTCAAATGAGTGGTGGTGGTACAGTCAGGGTAATGCCAAATGGTATTGACGCCTACAGGGCAATTCAGAGATTGTTCACGGATAAGCGAATCCCGTTTCATTCATACCAATTGAAAGAAGATAGAGGTTTCCGCGTGATGATCAGGGGACTGCATCCATCCTTGCAGAAAATTGATCGCATCAGAGATGAGCTGGCCAGACTTGGGCACGCGGTGCGTGGTGTGCAAACCATCACAAGTCGAGTTACTAAAAAGGAGCTGAATCTGTGTTATTTGGAGTTGGAGCCGGCTGCAAATAACAAAGAGGTTTACAATCTTCGCTCCATCTCTCAGGTGCGCATTTCAGTCGAATGGCCTGACCGCCATATGGACATCCCCCAGTGCCACCGTTGCCAGGAATTTGGTCATACTATGAAGTACTGCCAAAAGCAGCATCAGTACATGCAAGTCGGGTATGCGAAAAACCTTTGGACGCTGACCCGAAATGTGCCAACTGGGGTGGTAACCATCCAGCAAGCTGGAAGGGATGCCTTGCTTATCAGCGCGTTGCCAAGGAGCGGAAGCTTGTGGCTCAGTCACGAGGGCCGGCTGAAGACCTGCAAACATCGCGCCCATGAAACCCGGCACCCACTCGCAGGGAAAATTTCTCTTATGCTGATGCTGCCAGACTTCAAACGGCTCCTCAGGTTCCTCAGGCTCTTCAGCAACTTGGGCAACAGCAACAGCGTCACCGTCATCAGCAGGATCATACTCAACAACAACCTCAACAGCAACACTGCCAGCAGCCTCAGCAGCAGCAACAACAACTTTCATCGGTTGAACAAGTTGTACTGCAACAGCACAAAAGAAAACTCGACGTCACAAAGTTCGCCAGATGCTTAGCATCCAGAGCATACCCGGCAACAACAGAAACACTCGCAGCAACACCAGCAGCAGCATAGCCCGCAGCAGCAACGCCCGCAGCAGCAACACGAACAGCAAAGCACAAACAGCAAGAACGGAAGTAACAAACACAACATCAACAACAACACCAGCAGCCACAGCGCCAGCATCATCAGCAGCCCCCTCTGCAACAATTTTAGCAAGTGCAGCAGCCTGATCTGTACCAAGAGCACTCCCAGCTCCAGTTTGACAGTCTTATGTCAAAATTCGACAAGTTGAGTGAGACACTAATGGCCGTGATGAGCCTCTTGCACGCTGCACTTGCAAACAGATAAGCCAAATTGGGTTGCGCAATCACCTTGCCAATCATACTTCGGATCGCATGCGTGGCGGAGCAGCAGTTATCATAAAATCTTCACTGCAATACCATGCGCTTCATTAAGTTGGCTATGCGCACAATGTGCTGTCGTTAAAGTCTCTAGTGATCAAGGCGAAGTAGTCTTGGCGGCTGTCTATTATCCACCACGTTTTGTATGGGAAATAGAAGACTTTAAATGTCTCTTCGAAGAGCTTGGCCCCAAGTTCCTGATTGCTGGAGACCGGCATGCTCAACACAATCTCTGGGGTGCAGCGTTGGACACTCGCCGTGGGATTGCGCTTGCGGATTGCATGAGAAACTCCAAACTCCAAGTACTTGCCACGGGAGGTGCAAAGCACTATAGGCCAACAGCAATTGACTTTGCTGCCTACGCTGGGATCGGTCTGACTGTCTTGGTATATCCGAGAGAATTGAGCTTAGCTCCGATCACATCCCTTTGATCGTTGAGTACAGAGTTGCTGCAGCTCTGAATGCTCCCAAGATGCGTCTTCTGCCGCGCAAGGCAAACATCACCCGATTCCGGCAGAGGTTGGAGCAGCTTGTCAACTTGAACGTGGAGCTGAGTTCACCGGCTGATATTGACGACGCAGCGGAGTTATTCCTGCGTAATATTAACGTGGCGGCGGAATACTCCATGCTTGGCCAACTACCTTGTTCGCCTCCCAGTCCAACTCAGCCTCTTTTAAAACCAGAGGTTTTGGATCTGGTAAGGCACAAGAGAGCACTGCGTCGTCGATATATGCGCTCACGCAATCCGTTGGATCTAAGGGACTTTAGACGGGCTGCGTACGAACTGCGAAAGCTGCTGTTTGACATTAAGAGCAAATATTTCCAGGATATGCTCCTCAACGCCGATCCCAATAAAAATCATGGATTCAATTTGTGGAAGGCAACGCGTTGTGTCAAGCGGCAGCCATTCAAACGGATCCCCATTATGCGACCGGACAACGCTTGGTGTCGATCGGATGCAGAGATTGCATCGGCGTTTGCGGATGAGCTGCAAGGTCGCTTCACGCATTTTGCACTTGCATCACCCAGCCAGGTACAGGATACTGAAACATTTTTAAATGCAGATCTCGATCCTGTACGACCGATCACACCTATCGCCCCTGATGAGGTCCGCTTACAGATTCGCAGGCTTAAGTCCACTAAGGCCCCTGGCTATGATGGCATTGACGGCAGAGCTGCTAAGGCCCTTCCAGAGAAGGGAGTGATGTTCTTGCTGCTACTTTTTAACTCCATGGTTCGCATCTACCACTTTCCCAATCCGTAGAAGTGCGCTGTGATTGCGATGATTCCAAAACCTGGCAAGCCGGATAATCTTGTCTCGTCATATCGACCGATAAGCTTGATGACCACTTTCTCCAAGATATTTGAAAAAATATTTCTGGGTAGATTGTCGGCAGTAAGTGGCTTCCAGAGGGCCATTCCTGATCATCAGTTTGGCTTCAGGCATCACCATGGTACACCAGAGCAAGTTCATCGAGTAGTACAGCCTGTCCTCGAGGCCTTGGAAAATAAGCAGTACAGCTCTGCCGTCTTTCTAGATATCCAGCGGGCATTTGATCGCGTATGCCATGATGGCCTGCTTTTTAAGCTTAAGTCCTTGCTACCATCGGCGCAGTATTTACTGCTCAGGTCTTACTTGCTTGGCCGTTCTTTTATGGTTGAAGTTAGGGGCGAGCGATCAAACATCCGCCGCTGGATGGAGCTGGTGTACCGCAGGGTAGTGTCCTTGGACCTGCCTTGTACACATTGTACACCGCGGACTTGCCGATCCCAGTAGACAGAAACACGCTGCTTGCGTTCCTTGCTAACTCCACCACTCCTTGGAGAGCAGCTGCGGTTACGCAGAGGTTCTTGGATGGCTTTAGTACTCGGGCCAACCGGTGGAACATCACCGTCAACGGAGCAAGTCTCAGGAATGGTAACTGTCCAACTGCTCGACTCAACAACATGGTCATACCTCAGGAGAACCATGTCCGCTACCTGGTTAGTATCTGGACAGGAAACTTACCTGGCGCAAACACATCCATATCACGGCAGCAGCGTGTAGATAAAAAAACGAAACTCAACTGGTTGCTGAGGCCATCTAGCAAACTCAGCTTGAGCAACAAGCTGCTGGTACAGAAGCATCATCGTTCCCACATAGACATATGGGATTCCATTTTGGACACAGCTGCAAAATCTTGGATAAACCAAATTCAAGTCTTGCAGAACAAGGTGATCAGAGGCATCTCTGGTGCTCCCCCATACGTGAGTAACAGGACGCTGCACAACGACTTCGCTCTACCGACAGTCAGACAACAAATTAACAGGCATACGAGTCGGTATAATGACCGGTTGCACAACCACGTCAACCCTTTGGCCTGCACACTTGGGTCAAATACAACTTGCAGGCGGTTGAAGCGCCGCCACATCAGTGACCTCCACATCAGTTGAATTAATGTGCTACAAATGTAAAATTTATTGTTATTTATTATCTGCTAAAACCAGCTCTACGTTTATGTTATAGATTTTATTTCACTGCTATTTTTTCATTATTTCACTGCTATTTGTTCATTCATACCTTTACAAATCAATGTTTTATAGCCTTTCAATAGGTTGATTAATGTTAAAATAAATTGCTAAAAAAAAAAAAAAATCTCGCATTGTCGGAGCATTTAGTGACGAACTATTTCGACTCTGTTTCAGTAAGTGTTAAGGTAATAAGTCGAAAACTGTCCAAAACTAAATTCCTAGGTAAAGTTCTGCAGCTAGAGAAGGAACTAAATAAAACGACAAATTCTTAGTCTCTCCCCTGTAAGTTGCTTCTGCAAATACTTTGCCAACAATGTTTTGGCCTTTTCCGTCAGCCGTTTTTACTTTGGAGTTCATTGCCTTATAATTTAGATCCCCATGAAGGAGTTCAGAAGCGAAAGTACCCCCGATACAGCTGACCGAAGCCCCAGTGTCCATAAGTCCCACTACGGTTTTACCAAGCAGCACTATGGCTGTTATTGAAGCTAACAGCAATTTTGTTTCTATTCGATATCAATTTTTAAAATCAATTCTACGACGTTTTGAACCGGGCTTTTGTTTGTCCGGCAGGTCAACATAATTGTTGGAAAGTAAGTCTGGTTGAATTGACAAGAGGCTGGCCATGACATGGTTAGTCGGTATTGGTCACTTTGTTAAGCAACTGTTTGCGGTACGTACGTACGTGATAGTTTTCTGAAGCGCTTGCACTGCAGTTTCTCCAACTAGGTTTGTAAGTATCTGCTTTTCCGCAGCCATAACAAAATACTCTGCGCTCTTCCATACACTCTTGGTATCGGTGACAATTCCAGCATGGTTTCGGAAATGGCATTCACCAGTTGTCGAGGAACAACTGATTGACTTGCTTTTAAAACTGATTGCATGATGATTTCTCGAGTCCAAACTAGGTGATGCTAATGCTTCACAGAGTTAACAGGCCCATATAATATCTCATGCTGAATGTCAGCCAACAGGTTGGCTCTTAAGGATTCGGTCTACCAAAGACTTTTCGGACATGGGCTCGGACAGTTTATCCGCTAAGGCGGCTATGATACCATAAAAATCGTCAAATGATTCATTTGATCTTTGCTTACGATGTTCTATTTCGGTTCGGTCCGTCCGGTCATCCTTAAATTGACGACGAAAGGCAGCGCACGGGTCTGGCCAATAAACTTCCGGGAAACTTTTATGGTAGCGCCAGTACCATTCATTCGCTAGCTCCCATCAAACAATTTATTAGCATATCGGGCAGTCAACTCGAAATCATCCAATGTTTGCTTTGTTAAAGCTGCTACACGATATAAAAAATGTTCTATGGATGGATAAAGTGGCCTTGTCGTTGAACGTAATATTCCAATTAACCATTATCTGACTTATCCTGGTAGCAATGAGTCGGGATTATTCAACCATAGCATAGATTGGTCCCTCTTGCTGCATAGTTGTTGAGATCTTCTGTACTATGAGACAGAACCATCTCGGTAAATGACTTGCGAAAATTTGATTAGCTAATTCTAGTCAATCACTTTTTAATTTAGACATCTAATTTTGATAGAGAAGGAGCAAAAGAAAATTTAAGGTAACAAAATTCTTCGTAATCACGATATCGATAATAATATGGGAGTCATGCAACTGACTGTAAGCTAGAATATAATTCCCTTTTGTTATATAATGAGATGCAACAAGAAGGAAATTATAAGGAGAACCAGGAAACTATATGACATTTCGCGGCGGATTACGCTTAGAAAGCTGCTTAATCCTCGTCCAGCGAAATTCCTTAAGGTTTCTGATAGGGATATTAGAAAAAAAAAGGAATCTGGTATCTGCATAAAGCAGTCGTACCGGTAGTGTTGAACTTATCCAAAGTGAAATTAAAGGGGATGGCTGCAGCTCAATACTCCGCAAAACCAATAAACAACCTATAAAACCTTCGGACTAATAAGTAAACAAGGAGTAAAAGGTATAAACTAATATTTGACAACGGAGTTATATCCAATAAAAGTTACAATAATCCAGGAAGTCAAAGTCTATACCCACGAGCTATTGAATCTATTGAATTGTCCTGGATCTGTAGCATATTTCAATAACAAGGACAAGGGATCAATTAAGAAAAGGATGGGAGCTAAGATAATAAGTCGAACGTTAAGTGACAGGTGTTTTGACACAAATTCTTTAATTGAAGATTGGTCCGATTGGTTCAGGCCTGATTTGGGTCATTCTGGTCATTCGGAAATTTGGGCAATTCGGGGCCATTCGCAGCAGTTGGGTGGTGTTTCTTAAAGTATCTTGCGCTACGTGCCCGCTGTGCATAATACTTATTAATAGATATCGCGTGCGGTTATAGTTCGAACAAAACTACTGGGAATGCGGAAGTGAGGAAAAGGGAATGGGTCCGGTTCATAAATATAATATGGAGGCGACACTCCTGGGCTTTCGTCGTTTGAGCTTGGCTGATGTAATTGCCACAGCAGATACCCACCCTACCAAGATAATATTTGATGATCCCTAAAACAACGACTACTTATTTCTCCTCTATTCAGTGTGCGTTGCATGAAGGGTGATTCATTTTCGCTTTGTAACATCTAATATTTTAATATTGTGCATTATTCAAAAATCATAACTTTAAATGAGCTTGTTGTATTTAAAAACCACAATACAATGAGATGAAAGATGTTATCCGGCCTTATATAATACAAATTAAGTGAAATTGATATTAATTTTAATTATGGTTACCAAATTATTATCCATAATATTTTGGTAGTAAGACCTTTTAATTTTATTTATTTAGGTCATAATACATAAAACTTTAGGTAGTCAATTTCGGTAGTTAATATAATAAATTCATTTTTGTCTTAGCTATTTAAATTTATAATTTTTTTTTGTAAACCCATATTTAAGTTTATTTTATTTACTTAGGGTAATATATATATTTTTTCTTCTTTAAATTGTGAATTTCAATTATTTAAATTTTTACTTTAAATAAAAAAATAAATAAAAAAATATCTTGGAACCTAAGGAGTATTTGGGCATAACAAAATTATTAACTTCTTTAATTATGTGAACCATTTTCTTATATCGTTTATTTATCTACTTATCTATATATACTTTTTAATACTTTGATTATCAATTTATTATTTTTTTGATAATATTAACAATAATATATATTTATTGTCATAGTTATATTTTATTTACTTATAATTATTTCCTTTATATATATATATATATATATATTTTTTTTTTTGTTGTATTCGAATGTTTCATTTTATTTATTTATTATTGGGGGTGAGACTGCACCGCGACCTATTTGATCTATTGTGCCCCCTTCTGAGCTATAGCTCTTCCATCAGTCCCAATCTCTTACAAACGTGAGGATCTTTGTTGGATTGAGGTCTACTATGTCTTCGCAATTCAAAACATGCGCCCCTAGGATGCTGCTTCTTCTTCAGTTAGGGCGACACATTCTGCCAGGATGTGCTTCGAGGACTCCTCCTCTCTTTTACAAAACCTGCAGAGATCGCTACTAAGTATACCCAGTTTTGTCAGGTGACTTCTTAGCCTACAGTGTCCTGTCAATAGACCGGTAAGTATCCTAAGGCTATTCTTTCCCATGGTTATGATCTGTTTGAAACGTACAGGATTATAACCACCTAGGAGACATCTGGCTTGTCTGAGTCCCACTGCCTCTGACCAGCTCTGTTGCCGTCTCTGTCCCTTCTCGTTTCTGAGTTCCAGTCGTATAGTGTGCCTCCCTATGCCACAATACGGTTCTGGTCCTGTTAGGGGCCTTCCTGCCCCATTCTTGCTTGCTCGTCAGCCGCCTCGTTTCCCGCTATGTCCCTGTGGCCCGGGACCCATCTCAGGGTGAGCCTGTTGTGAGTCCCGAGCAGGTCTAGCTTCGAACGAACCTCATGGACTACCTTCGATGTAATTTTAGTCCCCATTATGGCGTTCAATGCTGCTTGACTATCGGATAGGATGGATATATCCACATTCCGATAGTTGCGTTCTATATTGAAATCCGCACATCTCCCTATCGCACACACCTCAGCCTGAAATATGCTGGTGTGCGTTCCCAGGGATTCATGGTATGATACCCGAGGACCCACCACTCCAAGACCGGTGCCCTGATTCGTGAGTGATCCGTCGGTGTACCATTTTATTGTGTGTGGTTTCATGGGATGGACTTCATCTAGAGTTGTCCATTCCTTTTTGCTACTCATGCGAACTGTGAAGTTTCGCTCGAATATATATTCGGCTACCATTTCGTCCCTGGGTTGCATCAGCAGGGGCAGTTCGTTTGAGAGAGTTGGGCATCTTTATGGCGTAGGATATGGTTGCCCCCAACTCCTTCTGCTGATATCCTTAGAAGCGTGGCTTTCTGCTTGAGCCTTATGGTGTGGTGGAGTGGTGTGAGCTCCATTAAGGCTTCAAGGGCCAGTGTTGGGCAGGTGCGCATGGCTCCTGTCATACATACGCAGGCCATTCTTTGCAACTTCTGTAGTTGTTTCTTCACGGTGGTCAGCCGAGCCCTATCACCCCATGCTATCACTCCGTAGGTTGGCATGGGTCTTTACTAACATTAGGTATAACCATCTTAGTATCTTTGGAATGTTTTATTTACATATGTGGATTTATTCATTGATTTATTTTCGGCTGGCTAAATCGACAACGACTTCGATATTAAAGTGTTAGCATACTTTTGGTCTGGGTTTTAATTCTTAAAACCCCACTCAGCTAGCGCGCATATCATTGGGAGCGCAAAAGTCTTCCGCTCATTGTAAGGGCGATCAAAGTTAAGTGAGTTTTTTTCTAATCTTTGGTATTTCCCTAATCATAAATTTGAGAGAGTTTTGCACGTGCAATTTTAAACTGCTTCACATTTTAACATACTTTGAAATCGAAATATTATTGCTGCTTACCAACAATAAAATTTAAATAAAAACCAAAGTTATGGGTTTTGTTTAATATAAATTTTTGCACCAATTTTAAGCTCCGTTGTCAGATACTATAGTTTCGGATATTCTAGAGCAATTGTAGAGATCTTCCTCCAAATAACGTCTGACAGATTCAGCAGTACATTTTCGGACGGGCTTCAAAAATGGAAATTTCGACATGACAATATTAGAGGCTCTTGCACCCAAAGTTTCCAAGCATAGATCGTCTACAGCCTTGGATTCTGCCTCATGCTCGGATCGACGGTAAATAAAATTATTTTCAATCTTTTGGTCTGGCAAAGGATTTGTGCGAATCTTATTCTTTATGGACTTGTAGGCTGAAGACTTAAAATTCTGGTGAATCTAAGTCGACTATTAAGCTATTAAGCACAACAGAAGATAAAATTTCCGTATCCGTACGTGGCTGATCCGTGGTAACAGTAAACTTTTGATATTCTATATAGGCTCTAAATTTGTTTACTCCCAAAACAGCCGCATTGCACTCCTTCTCTGTGACCGTATACCGTATACTGACTTTACGGCATCGATTAAGTTTCTTTGGCATTAATACCATCGGCACATCGTCATGCTCACTATTGGTCTGTAACTAGCGTCATATGTATTGAAAAAGGCTCAGCAAAGATTGGGCTATTCAATACAGGAGCCGAACACATGTGACTTTTTAATGACTCGAATGACTGTTGAGCTTCGCAGTCCATTCAAACTTTCATTTCGACTTGAGAGTATCGGACAGTGGAAATGAAATAGAAGCATAATTTCTGATGAATGTATGATACTGTCCAGTCATGCCGAGGAACAGACGAAATTGTTTATTTACTCAGCGTGGGATTGGAAAGTTCTTTACGGCTGATATTTTGTCTGGATCCAGTACGAATAATGCCATTTACATGTACCAAATAATTGCTTCCCGTCGGCGAATTCTACTTTTCTCGGCGTTAATGGTAAGATTAGGATAGTGGGGCAACTCTCGATAGGACTTCGATATGGTGATGGAACGAATCTAAAATAATGAGTAAGGCGTCTAGGTAAATGAAGACTTCGTTAAGACAACGAACTCAATAAAAGACTCCCGGAATTGTGAAGGCGGTCTTGTCGCGAGAGTTTGGGTCGAAAGGTATTTGCCAAAAGGCATCCCATCGATTAATCGGCATAGGTACGCATCTTTTACGGTTACTTCACTAAAAATACTCGGGACGATCAGGAGCGTTTGATTCCTGTAAATAACACGAGTTCCTCGTTCATCAGCTTTTCAGTAGCAGGCGATACTGTATAGTGACGCTGGTTTATAGGTTTAGCGTCGCGCTACATCATTACCTGTGATATTCATGTTGTCTTGCCCAATCCTTTCTTTAAAAATGACGGGAACTACTTTATTGTTTCCTGCAGCAATTCTTCTTGTTTTGGAGTCAATTCTCGCATTGTCGGATCATTTAGTGACGAAATATTTAGACTCTGTGTCATTAAGTGTTAAGGTATTAAGTCGAAAACTGGCCAAAAAATTCCCAGGTAAGTTCTGTAGCTAGAGAAGCAACTAAAAGAACGTCAAATTCTTAGTCTCTCCCTTGTTAGTTACTTCTGCAAATACTTTGCCAACAATGTTTTGACCTTTTCCGTCAGTCTTCCATACTTTGCGCGATACAGCTGACTGAAGCTTCAGTGTCCATAAGTCCCACTACGGTTTTACCAAGCACACTATGGCTATTATTGAAGCTAACAGCAATTTTTTTCTATTCGATATACATTTTTAAAATCAATTCTACGACGTTTTGAGTCGGGTTTTGTCTGTCCGGCAGGTCAACATAATTGTTGGAAAGTAAGTCTGGTTGGCCACAATCCGGTTAGTCGGTATTGGTCGCTCTGTTGACCAACTGTTTGCGGAAACCTTGTGTAGTGATAGTTTTTTGAAGCGCTTGCACTGCAGTTTCTACAACTTGGTTTGTAATATCTGCTTTCCACAGCCATAACAAAATACTCTGCGCTCTGCCCTACACTCTTGTATCGGTGACCTTTTCCAGCGCAATTCCAGCATGACAAATCTACCGCCGACAAGTCATACTCAATATCGGATGCAGTTTCTTCGTCAGAGACCTTCTCAGATTTGGTTTCGGAAATGGTATTCACCAATCTTCGAAGAACAGCTGATTGATTTGCTTTTAAAACTGATTGCATGAAGATTTCTTGAGTCCAAATTAGGTGACGTAAATGCTTCACAAAGTTAGTAGGCTCATAGAATATCTCATGCTGAATGTCAGCCAACAGATTGACTCTTAGGTTTCTACCAAATACACGGGGTCGGACAGTTTATCCGCTAAGGCGTAAGGGTATGATACCATAAAAATCGTCAAATGATTCATCTATTTCGGTTAAATTCGTCGGGATTGAGTCGGGATTGTTCAACCATGTCACTTTTACGGTTTCGGCCATTGATTGTTGTATCGATTCCATGCTTGGTACCTCTTGCTGCATAGTCGTTGAGCCCGCGATAAATTAATATCTTCAGAGTTGCGCATTTCGACTTGATCATCCAGTGGAACTAAGATTCCCAGTTGAATCCTAAGTTAGGTGTGTTATGCTCTGATTGCAAATTGGGCACACCTTCTCTTTGCCGCCTTTGGAATTGAAGCACGATCTATGAAAGTAGTGTCCGCAAGAGGTTGCTAATAACTGACCCTGGTAAACTATATTGAGACAAATGCAACAATGTTTGCCTGTGTTACTAATTCGATCAGATGTTCTGTACTATGAGACAGAACCATCTCGGTAAATGACTTGCGAAAATTTGATTAGCTAATTCTAGTTAATCACTTTTTAATTTAGACATCTAATTTTGATAGAGAAGGAGCAAAAGAAAATTTAAGGTAACAAAATTCTTCGTAATCACGATATCGGCAATAAAATGGGAATCACTGACTAACTGATTCTAAACTAGAATATAATTCCCTTTAATTATATAATGATATGCAACAGGAAAGAAATTATAAAGAAGGCCGAAACTATATGTAATTTCGCGGCTGATTAATCCTCGACCACGAAATTCCTTACAGTTTCTGAAATAGGAATTAGGCGAAAGTTGAATTCGATATTTGCAAAAAACTGTCGTACTTGTAGTGTTAAACTTGTCCAAAGTGAAATTAAAGGAGTATGGGTGCAGCTCAATGCTCCGCAAATCCAATAAACCACCTATAAGAACCTTCGGGGTAATAAGTAAACAAGGAGTAAAAGATATTAATTATTATTCGACAACGGAGTTGTATCAATAAAAGTTATAACATATCCAGGAAGTCAAAGTCTATACCCACGAGCTATTGGGTTAATAGTAGGCCATTGAATCTATTGAATTGTCCTGGATCTCGTAAGCATATTCAATAACAAGGACAAAGGATCAATTAAGAGAAGGATATGAGCTAAGATAATAACATAATAACGAACATTAAGTATCAGGTGTTTTGACACAAATTCTTTAATTGAAGTTTGGTCCGATTGGTTCAGGCCGGTTCAGGGCATTCCGGTCATTCGGGAATTGTGGCAATTCGGGGCCATTCGCGGCATTCATGGCCATTCTGCACATTTGGGCCCACGTTGGGCGACATTTTAAATTTAGCATATAATCTGGTATTTGACGAGCGGATGTTAATATAGCCTACAAGAAGTGGTGCACGCGCTTGTTCCTGCAGTTGGTCGGTAGTTGGTCGGCGTTCCTTGAAGTTTATTGCGCTAAGTGCTCGCTGTGCATAATACTAATTAATAGATATCGCGTGCGGTTGTAGTTCGAACAAAACTACTGGGGGGGGGAAGAGATGAAAGGGAATAGGTCCGACCTCATAAATATAATATGTAGGCGACACTCCTGGGCTTTCGTCGTTTGAGCTTGGCTGATGTAATTGCCACAGCAGATGCGCACCCTACCAAGATAATATTTGATTATCGTTAAAACAACGACTACTTATTTCTCCCCTATTCAGTGTGCGTTGCATGAAGGGTGATTCATTTTCGCTTTGTAACATTTAATATTTTAATATTGTGCATTATTCGAAAATCATAACTTTAAATGAGCTTGTTGTACTTAAAAACCACAATACAATGAGATGAAAGATGTTATCCGGCATTATATAATACAAATTAAGTGCAATTGATATTAATATTAATTATGATTACCAAATTATTATCCATAATATTTTAGTAGTAAGAACTTTTAATTTTATTTGTTTTGGTCATAATACATAAAACTTAAGGTAGTCAATATCGGTAGTTAATATAATAAATTCATTTTTGTCTTAGCTATTTAAATTTTTCATTTTTTTTGTAAACCCATATTCAAGTTTATTTTATTTACTTAGGGTAATATATATATTTTTTCTTCTTTAAATTGTGAATTTCATTTATTTCAATTTTTATTTTAAATCGAAAAATAAAATAAATAAATAAATAAATATCTTGGAACTCTAAGGAGTATTTGGGCATAACAAAATTATGAACTTCTTTAATTATGTGAACCATTTTCTTATTTCGTTTATTATTTATCTACTTATATATATATATATATATACTTTTTAATACTTTGATTATTATAATTTTTTTGTTTTGATAATATTAACAATCATATATATTTATAATATTTACGAGGGTGTGTTCAAAAGTATCGCGAATTTTGAATTTTCGCGGGTTACGTATAATTGAATTTGATTTTTTTGTAGCGTTATGTTGGTACTCATGTCTCTCACTTATGCCGACAAGCTCGGCTATTTTGAATGTTCACTTAATTGTTGACAGCTGCTTTGCTTGCACGTGTTTTGGATCGTCTTCGATTTTTACCTATTCAAAAAACGTCGTCCTTTCATGGGCCTCTTCAGGTTGGGAACAAGAAAAAGTCACAGGGGGCCAGATCTGGGGAATACGGTGGCTGCGGCATCATTAGTGTGTTGTTTTTGGCCAAAAAGTCGCGCACAAGCAACGATGTGTGAGCAGGGGCGTTATCGTGGTGCAAAAGCCAATTTTTGTTCTTCCACAAATCGGGCGTTTCTGGCGGATTGCTTCGCGCAAATTGCGCATAACTTGCAGGTAATATTCCTTATTGACCGTTCTACCCTGTGGCAAGAACTCATGATGCACCACGTCCCTGCAATCGAAGAAAACTGTCAGCAAAACTTTCACATTCGACCGAACTTGGCGCGCTTTTTCGGTCTTGGATCGTGCGGCAGCTTCCATTGAGATGATTGAGCTTTGGTTTCCACGTCGTAACCATAAACCCACGATTCGTCACCAGTTATGACCCTCTTGTGCAAATTTGGGTCGTCGCGGACAGAGTCCAACATCTCATTAGCAATGTTTATGCGATGCTGTTTTTGGTCGCAATTGAGCAGATTTTGGCATGAGGCAATCGATATGTCTAGCTCCTCAGCAACTTCTCTAACGGTGATTCGACGATTGGCCAATACCATTTTCTCCACTCCATTAATTTTTTCGTCCTGTTGTTGAAGTGCTCGGGCGTCCGGCACGCTCTTCGTCGTTCACATCTTCTCGGCCTTCTG
Organism: Drosophila paucipuncta; assembly: GCA_035043875.1. NCBI lineage: Eukaryota > Metazoa > Arthropoda > Insecta > Diptera > Drosophilidae > Drosophila > Drosophila paucipuncta. Next base: position 65,310 of record JAWNMP010000271.1, read on the forward strand.
AGAACATTTTGTACCACCGATAAACGTTGCTTCGGTCCAAGGTAGCTTCTCCGTATGCCACAATCAACATTCGGAATGCATCCGCGGACTTAATTTCGTTTTTCACACAAAATTTGATACAGGTTCTTTGACCCATTTTTTTGAATAGGTAAAAATCGAAGACGATGCAAAACACGTGCAAGCAAAGCAGCTGTCAACAATTAAGTGAACATTCAAAATGGCCGAACATGAGTACCAACATAACGCTACAAAAAAATCGAAATTCGATTATACGTAACCCGCGAAAATCCAAAATTCGCGATACTTTGAACACCTCGTATTTATATATTATCTTAGTTATATTTTATTTACTTATATTTATTTCCTTTATATACATATATATATATTTTTTATTTGAATGTTTCACTTACATATGTGGATTTATTCATTGATTTATTTTCGGCAGGCAAAATCGACAGCGACTTCGATATTAAAGTGTTAGCATACTTTTGGTCTGTGTTTTAATTCCAAATAACCTCTTAAAACTCCACTCAGCTTTAGCGCGCAGATCATTGGGAGAGCAAAAGTATTCCGCTCATTGTAAGGGCGATCAAAGTTCAGTGAGTTTTTTTTCTAATTTTTGATATCTCCCTCATCATAAAATTAGAGAGTTTTGCACGTGCAATTTTAAACTGTTCACATTGTAACATACTTTGAAATCGAAGTATTATTGCTGCTTGCCAACAATGAAATTAAAATAAAGGGAAAGTTATAGATCGGATGCACTTACTCGAATATCCTCCACATCCAAAAGATATTTTGTACGCGGGGCATCTGATTGGCTTGGGGAGTAAATTGATTGTGGTTAAATTTAAAAGAAAAATTTTAATTTTGGCGAGTGTTGTAATTTTTTTCTCATTTCATCACTTATTGTTTCGTTTAATATAAATTGTTTGCACCAATTTGACTCCATATATTTTGATTTCACTTTAGATAGACTTTGATAATTGTAATATGGGTTTTTCTCTTAATTCTTTAAATAGGCTCAATCCCCTCAAAATTACCATAGTGCAGTGGTTACTGTACAGTGGAGCCGATCTGGCGATGGCTGTTGGTGATGGAAACTCCACTTGTTTATGCAATCGTGAATGCAATGAAACCTCAGTTCCGTGACAAAAACATTTAATTTCTTTTTGCATATGTTATTCTTTAATAGGTATATTGGACATGTGTTTTATTATTGAATGTATTTATTATACTTACTTATGTTTACAGTATTTTTTAATTTAACATGCTTATTTGGCTGCGACTTGGAAAGAGCTGATTTTATTTATGTTTAATGCTGATAAAAACAATTTAGACTATAATTTGCACAATAAGTAATTTTTATTTGTTCGTCGGCGACGTACTTGCCCACAGAGAATTTTCTGTTGGTGGCTATTATATAATTTGTTCAATTGAAAAAAAAAAATGGTGGGTTACAGTCGATTTTCATCACATCCACGTGTAACTTTTTCTATATCCACGAGGCAAACAAAAAACAAAGTCGATGGGGCTTTCCGCGATCAGAAAAATATTTAATCAACTTACAAAAAGGGGTCGATATTGTACTACTTTATCTCATAGAGGTCGTCGGTAAGAGCTCGGCTTGTGTTTAAAAAAAAACCCAAGCATTATCTTAAGCATAACATTTTATTAACTTGGGCAAACGCACTATATTTTCTTCCCCACTAAAATCACGCTTGGAGTGGAACTTTGACGAAACTTGGGCTTGTTTAGGGCTGTACCCCTTCGCAAAGTTGCGCTTCTACACCTCTTGAACGACTTTGAATAAAACTTCTGTAGCTCGCAAGTTATAATCCTATTAATTTTGAGCGTGCTGAGATTGCATATAATCTGTTGCCTTACTACGCAGGAGATCAAAAGAGTCTTCTCGACTAAATTGTAGGCTGTCATCTGGCATGCCTAGAATTCGCAATAATTGTAGCTACTGCCGTTTGTGACCATTTGTTGGCCAAGTGCCAATTTGTACGGGCTTGTGTTAATTGCTAAATGAAAGCTTGAGCGAATTGCACAGCTTATGAAACTCAATTTCTCATCCCAGTTACGATGGCATGTGTCCACAAATGCCTTGATGGCTGAAAGAACTGATCGGTTGACTCTCTCTGATTAGCATGAGGAGAATAATATGCTGTATAGGTATGGAAATGTTGTATTTATCTAGCATTGATTTAAACTTAACTCCGTTGTCAGATACTATAGTTTTGGGTATTCTGGAGCAATTGTAGAGATCTTCAGCAGTACATTTTCGGACGGGCTTCAAAAATGGAAATTTCGACATATTGAGCTTGTACAACAAAAATGCCTATATTTCCAGATTTTCTGCCATTTTAGGTTTTAAAGTCTTAGGTTTTAAAATCTGCTTCGTTGGTGTTACCATGTTTGACCGGTAATAAAACCTTCGGAGCTTTTCTAAAGTTTTTGTTTATTCCACTATGTGCATGCAAGGGAGCATCATGAGCTGTATTAAGAGCAGACAATATTAGAGGCTCTTGCACCCAAAGTTTCCAGCATACATCATCTACAGCCTTGGATTCTGCCTCATACTCGGATCGACGGTAAATAAAATCATTTTCAATCTTTTGGTCTGGCAAAGGATTTGTGCGAATCTTATTATTTATGGACTCGTAGGCTGGGGACTTAAATTCTGGTGACTGTAAGTCGACTATAAAGCTATTAACCACAACAGAAGACAAATTTTCCGTATACGTATGTGGCTGCTCTTTTTGTGCTGTATCTTGAATTTAAACCCTTGTAATTTAAAAGACCAACGACTAGCCGTGAACTAAGATCCACTTGGAGCCGTTTTAAGGATGCATGATCCGTGGTCACAGTAAACTCTTGATATTCTATATAGGCTCTAAATTTGTTTACTCCCAAAACAGCCGCATTGCACTCCTTCTCTGTGACCGTATACCCGTATACTGACTTTGACATCGATTAAGTTTCTTTGGCATTAATACCATCGGCACATCGTCATGTTCCTATTGGTCTGTGACTAGCGTCATATGTATTGAAAAAGGCTCAGCAAAGATTGGGCTCTGCAATACTTTCTTCCTCAGTCCATTAAGCTTTCGTTTTGACTTGAGAGTATCGGACAGTGGAAATGAAATAGAAGCATAATTTCAGACATGTATGATACTGTCCAGTCATGCCGAGGAACAGACGAAATGGTTTATTTACTCAGCGTGGGATTGGAAAGTTCTTTACGGGTGATACTTTGTCTGGATCGGTACGAATAATGCCATTTACATGTACAAAAAAATTGGCTTCCCGTCGGCGAAATCTACTCTTTTCGGCGTTAATGGTAAGATTAGGATAGTGGGGCAACTATCGACAGGACTTCGATATGGTGATGGGACGAATCTGAAATAATCAGTAAGTCGTCTAGGTAAATGAAGACTTCGTTACGACAACGAACTCATATAAAAGACGCCCAGGAATTGTGAAGGCGGTCTTGTCGCGAGAGTTTGGGTCGAATGGTATTTCCCAAAGTCATCCCATCGATTAATGGCATAGGGTACGCATCTTTTACGGTTACTTCACTAAAAATACTCGGGACGATCAGGAGCTGTTTGATTCCTGAATAACTCGAGTTCCTCGTTCATCAGCTTTTCAGTAGCAGGCGATATTGTATAGTGACGCTGGTTTATAGGTTTAGCGTCAGCTACATCAGTTACGTGTGATATTCATGTTGTCCTGCCCAATCCTTTCTTTAAAAATGACGGGAACTACTTTATTGTTTCCTGCAGCAATTCTTGTTGTTTTGGAGTCAAGTCTCGTATTGTCGGATCATTTAGTGACGAAATATTTGAGACTCTGTGTCATTAAGTGTTAAGGTATTAAGTCGAAAACTGGCCAAAAAAATTCCAAGGTAAAGTTCTGTAGCTAGAGAAGCAACTAAAAATAACGTCAAATTCTTAGTCTCTCCCTGTACATTACTTCTGCAAATACTTTGTCAACAATGTTTTGACCTTTTCCGTCAGTCTTCCACACTTTGCGCGACACAGCTGACCGAAGCCCCAGTGTCCATAAGTCCCACGACGGTTTTACCAAGCAGCACTATGGCTATTATTGAAGCTAACAGCAATTTTTTTTCTATTCGATATACATTTTTAAAATCAATTCTACGACGTTTTGAGCCGGGTTTTTGTCTGTCCGGCAGGTCAACATAATTGTTGGAAAGTAAGTCTGGTTGAATGGATTGACAAGAGGCTGTCCGGTTAGTCGGTATTGGTCGCTCTGTTGACCAACTGTTTGCGGAGTACGTGCGCGATAGTTTTTTGAAGCGCTTGCACTGCAGTTTCTACAACTAGGTTTGTAAATATCTGCTTTTCCGCAGCCATAACAAAATACTCTGCGCTCTGCCCTACATTCTTGGTATCGGTGACCTTTTTCAGCGCAATTCCAGCATGACAAATCTACCGCCGACAAGTCATACTCAATATCGGATGCAGTTTCTTCGTCAGAGACCTTCTCAGATTTGGTTTCGGAAATGGTATTCACCAATCTTCGAAGAACAACTGATTGATTTGCTTTTAAAACTGATTGCATGAAGATTTCTCGAGTCCAAATTAGGTGACGTAAATGCTTCACAAAGTTAGCAGGCTCATAGAATATCTCATGCTGAATGTCAGCCAACAGATTGACTCTTAAGGTTTCTACCAAATACACCGGGTCGGACAGTTTATCCGCTAAGGCGTTAACGGTAACGCTAAGGCGTTAACGGTATTCAATATCTTCAGAGTTGCGCATTTCGACTTGATCATCCAGTGGAACTGTGATTCCCAGTTGAATCCTAAGTTAGGTGTGTCATGCTCTGATTGCAAATTGGGTACACCTTCTCTTTGCCGCCGGAATTGAAGCACGATCTATGAAAGTAATGTCCTCAAGAGGTTACTAATAACTGAACCTGGTAAACTATTTCAGAACAAATGCAACAATGTTTGCCTGTGTTACTAGTTCGAGTCAGATGTTCTGTACTATGAGAGAGACCATCTCGGTAATTGACTTGCGGAAATTTTATTAACTAAACATATTCAATCACTATTTAATTTATACTTCTAATTTTGATAGAGAAGGAGCAAAAGAAAATTTAAGATAACAAAATTCTTCATAATCACGATATCGGCAATAAAATGGGAATCACTGACTAACTGATTCTAAACTAGAATATAATTCCCTTTAATTATATAATGATATGCAACAGGAAAGAAATTATAAAGAGAACTCTGAAACTATATGTAATTTCGCGGCGGATTAATCCTCGACCCGCGAAATTCCTTAAGGTTTCTGAAGTAGGAATTAGGCGAAATTTGAATTCGATATGTTTTGGTCATAATACATAAAACTTTAGGTAGTCAATTTCGGTAGTTAATATAATAAATTCATTTTTGTCTTAGCTATTTCAATTTTAATTTTTTTTTTGTTAACCCATATTCAAGTTTATTTTATTTACTTAGGGTAATATATATATTTTTTCTTCTTTAAATTGTGAATTTCATTTATTTAAATTTTTACTTTAAATCGAAAAATAAAAAAAATAAATAAAAAAACATCTTGGAACCTAAGGAGTATTTGGGCATAACAAAATTATGAACTTCTTTAATTATGTGAACCATTTTCTTATTTCGTTTATTATTTATCTACTTTTATATATATATATACTTTTTAATAATTATTATTTTTTTTTGATAATATTAACAATAATATATATTTATTATCTTAGTTATATTTTATTTACTTATATTTATATCCTTATATATATATATATATTTTTTGTCATTTGAATGTTTCATTTACATATGTGGATTTATTCATTGATTTATTTTCGTCAGGCAAAATCGACAGCGACTTCGATATTAAAGTGTTAGCGTACTTTTGGTCTGTGTTTTAATTCCAAATAACCTCTTAAAACCCCACTCAGCTTTAGCGCGCAGATCATTGGGAGAGCAAAAGTATTCCGCTCATTGTAAGGGCGATCAAAGTTCAGTGTGTGTTTTTTTTTCTAATCTTTGATATCTCCCTCATCATAAAATTGGGAGAGTTTTGCACGTGCAATTTTAAACTGCTTCACATTTTAACATACTTTGAAATCGAAGTATTATTGCTGCTTGCCAACAATGTGGTCTGTGTTTTAATTCCAAATAACCTCTTAAAACCCCACTCAGCTTTAGCGCGCAGATCATTGGGAGAGCAAAAGTATTCCGCTCATTGTAAGGGCGATCAAAGTTCAGTGTGTGTTTTTTTTTTCTAATCTTTGATATCTCCCTCATCATAAAATTGGGAGAGTTTTGCACGTGCAATTTTAAACTGCTTCACATTTTAACATACTTTGAAATCGAAGTATTATTGCTGCTTGCCAACAATGAAATTTAAATAAAAAGGAAAGTTATAGATCGGATGCACCTACTCGAATATCCTCCACATCCAAAAAAAATTTTGTACGCGGGGCATCTGATTGGCTTGGGGAGTAAATTGATTGTGGTTAAATTTAAAAGAAAAATTTTAATTTTGGCGAGTGTTGTAATTTTTTTCTCATTTCATCACTTATTGTTTCGTTTAATATAAATTGTTTGCACCAATTTGACTCCATATATTTTGATTTCACTTTAGATAGACTTTGATAATTGTAATATGGGTTTTCTCTTAATTCTTTAATTAGGCTCAATCCCCTCAAAATTACCATAGTGCAGTGGTTACTGTACAGTGGAGCCGATCTAGCGATGGCTGTTGGTGATGGAAACTCCACTTGTTTATGCAATCGTGAATGCAATGAAACCTCCAGTTCCGTGACAAAAACATTTAATTTTTTTTTGCATATGTTATTCTTCAATAGGTATATTGGACATGTGTTTTATTGTTGAATGTATTTATTATACTAACTTATGTTTACAGTATTTTTTAGTTTAACATGCTTATTTGGCTCCGACTTGGAAAGAGCTGATTTTATTTATGTTTAATGCTGATAAAAACAATTTAGACTATAATTTGCACAATAAGTAATTTTTATTTGTTTGTCGGCAACATACTTGCCCACAGAGAATTTTCTGTTGGTGGCTATTATATAATGTGTTCAATTGAAAAAAAAGGTGGGTTACAGTCGATTTTCATCGCATCCACGTGTAACTTTTTCTATATCCACGAGGCAAACAAAAAACAAAGTCGATGGGGCTTCCCGCGATCAGAAAAATATTTAATCAACTTACAAAAAAGGGGTCGAAATTGTACTACTTTATCTCATAGAGGTCGTCGGTAAGAGCTCGGCTTGTGTTTAAAAAAAAAACCCAAGCATTATCTTAAGCATAACATTTTATTAACTTGGGCAAACGCACTATATTTTCTTCCCCACTAAAATCACGCTTGGAGTGTAACACAACGAGCGGGATTCACGCTGGCTGACGATACAAACATTGCTTAATATCTTTTGCATGAAATTTGTCAATTAAAAATTACCAACTTTCCTACGAATTTGGGCTTTGACGAAACTTGGGGCTAGTTTAGGGCTGTACCCCCTCGCAAAGTTGCGCTTATACACATCTCTTGGACGGCTTTGAATAAAACTTCTGTAGCTCCTATTAATTTTGAGCGTGCTGAGATTGCATATAATCTATTGCCTTACTACGCAGGAGATCAAAAGGATCTTCTCGACTAAATTGTAGGCTGTCATCTGGCATGCCTAGAGTTCGCAATAATTTGTAGCTACTGCCGTTTGTGACCATTTGTTGGCCAAGTGCCAATTTGTAATGGTGAAACTCAATTTCTCATCCCAGTTACGATGGCATGGGTCCACAAATGCCTTGATGGCTGAAAGAACTGATCGGTTGACTCTCTCTGATTAGCATGAGGAGAATAATATGCTGTATAGGTATGGAAATGTTGTATTTATCTAGCATTGATTTAAACTTAACTCCGTTGTCAGATACTATAGTTTCGGGTATTCTGAAGCAATTGTAGAGATCTTCAGCAGTACATTTTCGGACGGGCTTCAAAAATGGAAATTTCGACATATTGAGCTTGTACAACAAAAATGCCTATATTTCCAGATTTTCTGCCATTTTAGGTTTTAAAGTCTGCTTGGGTTGCTTCGTTGGTGTTACCATTTTTGACCAGTAATAAAACCTTCTGAATTTTTCTAAAGTTTTGTTTATTCCACCATGTGCATGCAAGGGAGCATCATGAGCTGTATTAAGAGCAGACACTATTAGAGGCTCTTGCATCCAAAGTTTCCAGCATACATCATCTACAGCCTTGGAGTCTGCCTCATGCTCGGATCGACGGTAAATATAATCATTTTCAATCTTTTGGTCTGGCAAAGGATTTGTGCGAATCTTATTATTTATGGACTCGTAGGCTGGGGACTTAAATTCTGGTGACTGTAAGTCGACTATAAAGCTATTAAGCACTACAGAAGACAAATTTTCCGTATACGTACGTGGCTGCTCTTTTTGTGCTGTATCTTGAATTTAAACCCTTGTAATTTAAAAGACCAACGGATTAGCCGTGAACTAAGATCCACTTGGATCATGAGCCGTTTTAAAGATGCATGATCCGTGGTCACAGTAAACTCTTGATATTCTATATAGGCTCTAAATTTGTTTACTCCCAAAACAGCCGCATTGCACTCCTTCTCTGTGACCGTATACCGTATACTGACTTTGACATCGATTAAGATTCTTTGGCATTAATACCATCGGCACATCGTCATGTTCACTATTGGTCTGTGACTAGCGTCATATGTATTGAAAAAGGCTCAGCAAAGATTGGGCTCTGCAATACAGGAGCCGAACACATGTGATTTTTTAATGACTCGAATGCCTGTTGAGCTTCCGCAGTCCATTCAAACTTTCATTTCGACTTGAGAGTATCGGACAGTGGAAATGAAATAGAAGCATAATTTCTGATAAATGTATGATACTGTCCAGTCATTCCGAGGAACATACGAAATTGTTTATTTACTCAGCGTGGGATTGGAAAGTTCTTTACGGGTGATACTTTGTCAGGATCGGTACGAATAATGCCATTTACATGTACCAAATAATTGACTTCCCGTCGGCGAATTCTACTTTTCTCGGCGTTAATGGTAAGATTAGGATATTGGGGCAACTATCGACAGGACTTCGATATGGTGATGGGACGAATCTAAAATAATCAGTAAGTCGTCTAGGTAAATGAAGACTTCGTTACGACAACGAACTCATATAAAAGACGCCCAGGAATTGTGAAGGCGGTCTTGTGCGTTTGGGTCGAGAGTTTGCAGGCATCCTGAAGGTCGAGGATAATAATAACTCTGCTCAGCAATGTACTTAAGATCCCATCGATTAATGGCATAGGGTACGCATCTTTTACGGTTACTTCACTAAAACTACTCGGGACGATCAGGAGCTGTTTGATTCCTGAATAACACGAGTTCCTCGTTCATCAGCTTCTCAGTAGCAGGCGATACTGTATAGTGACGCTGGCTTATAGGTTTAGCGTCAGCTACATCAGTTACATGTGATATTCATGTTGTCTTGCCCAATCCTTTCTTTAAAAATGACGGGAACTACTTTATTGTTTCCTGCAGCAATTCTTCTTGTTTTGGAGTCAAGTCTCGCATTGTCGGATCATTTAGTGACGAAATATTTAGACTCTGTGTCATTAAGTGTTAAGGTAATAAGTCGAAAACTGGCCAAAAAAAATTCCAAGGTAAAGTTCTGTAGCTAGAGAAGCAACTAAAAAGAACGTCAAATTCTTAGTCTCTCCCCTGTAAGTTACTTCTGCAAATACTTTGCCAACAATGTTTTGACCTTTTCCGTCAGTCTTCCATACTTTGCGCGAATACAGCTGACCGAAGCCCCAGTGTCCATAAGTCCCACTACGGTTTTACCAAGCAGCACTATGGCTATTATTGAAGCTAACAGCAATTTTTTTCTATTCGATATACATTTTTAAAATCAATTCTACGACGTTTTGAGTCGGGTTTTTGTCTGTCCGGCAGGTCAACATAATTGTTGGAAAGTAAGTCTGGCTGAATGGACTGACAAGAGGCTGGCCACGGTTAGTCGGTATTGGTCGCTCTGTTGACCAACTGTTTGCGGAGAACGTGCGGGATAGTTTTTTGAAGCGCTTGCACTGCAGTTTCTACAACTTGGTTTGTAAATATCTGCTTTTCCGCAGCCATAACAAAATACTCTGCGCTCTGCCCTACACTCTTGGTATCGGTGACCTTTTTCAGCGCAATTCCAGCACGACAAATCTACCGCCGACAAGTCATACTCAATATCGGATGCAGTTTCTTCGTCAGAGACCTTCTCAGATTTGGTTTCGGAAATGGTATTCACCAATCTTCGAAGAACAACTGATTGATTTGCTTTTAAAACTGATTGCATGAAGATTTCTTGAGTCCAAATTAGGTGACGTAAATGCTTCACAAAGTTAGTAGGCTCATAGAATATCTCATGCTGAATGTCAGCCAACAGATTGACTCTTAAGGTTTCTACCAAATACACGGGGTCGGACAGTTTATCCGCTAAGGCGTTAAGGTTATGATCCCATAAAAATCGTCAAATGATATCATCTATTTCGGTTAAATTCGTCGGGATTGAGTCGGGATTGTTCAACCATAGTCACTTTTACGGTTTCGGCCATTGATTGTTGTATCGATTCCATGTTTGGTACCTCTTGCTGCATAGTTGTTGAGCCCTGCGATAAATTAATATCTTCGTAGTTGCGCATTTCGACTTGATCATCCAGTGGAACTAAGATTCCCAGTTGAATCCTAAGTTAGGTGTGTCATGCTCTGATTGCAAATTGGGCACACCTTCTCATTGCCGCCTTTGGAATTGAAGCACGATCTATGAAAGTAATGTCCGCAAGAGGTTGCTAATAACTGAACCTGGTAAACTATTTCAGAACAAATGCAACAATGTTTGCCTGTGTTACTAGTTCGAGTCAGATGTTCTGTACTATGAGAGAGACCATCTCGGTAAATGACTTGCGGATAATTTTATTAACTAAACATAGTCAATCACTATTTAAATTATACTTCTAATTTTGATAGAGAAGGAGCAAAAGAAAATTTAAGATAACAAAATTGTTCATAATCACGATATCGGCAATAAAATGGGAATCACTGACTAACTGATTCTAAACTAAAATATAATTCCCTTTAATTATATAATGATATGAAACAGGAAAGAAATTATAAAGAGAAGGCCGAAACTATATGTAATTTCGCGGCGGATTAATCCTCGACCCGCGAAATTCCTTAAGGTTTCTGAGATAGGAATTAGGCGAAAGTTGAATTCGATATTTGCAAAAAACTGTCGTACTTGTAGTGTTAAACTTGTCCAAAGTGAAATTAAAGGGTATGGGTGCAGATCAATACTCCGCAAATCCAATTAACCACCTATAAGAACCGTCGGGGTAATAAGTAAACAAGCAGTAAAATATATTAATTATTATTTGACAACGGAGTTGTATCCAATAAAAGTTATAACATATATTAATTATTATTTGACAACGGAGTTGTATCCAATAAAAGTTATAACGCATCCAGTAAGTCAAAGTCTACACCCACTAGCTATTGGGATTATAATACTAGGCCATTAAATCTATTGAATTGTCCTGGATCCGTAGCATATTCCAATAACAAGGACAAGGTATCAATTAAGAGAAGGATATGAGCCAAGATAATAAGTCGAACATTAAGTGTCAGGTGTTTTGACTCAAGTTCTTTAATTGAAGTTTGGTCCGATTGGTTCAGGCCGGTTCAGGGCATTCCGGTCATTCGGGAATTGTGGCAATTCGGGGCCATTCGCGGCATTCATGGCCATTCTGCACATTTGGGCCCACGTTGGGCGCCATTTTAAATAATATTATTGTAGCATATAATCTGGTATTTGACGAGCAGATGTTAATGTAGCCTACAAGAAGTGGTGCACGCGCTTGTTCCTGCAGTTGGTCGGTAGTTGGTCGGCGTTCCTTGAAGTTTATTGCGCTAAGTGCTCGCTGTGCATAATACTAATTAATAGATATCGCGTGCGGTTGTAGTTCGAACAAAACTACTGGGGAGGGGGAGAGAGGAAAAGGGAATAGGTCCGACCTCATAAATATAATATGTAGGCGACACTCCTGGGCTTTCGTCGTTTGAGCTTGGCTGATGTAATTGCCACAGCAGATGACCACCCTACCAAGATAATATTTGATGATCGTTAAAACAACGACTACTTATTTCATCCTCTATTCAGTGTGCGTTGTATGAAGGGTGATTCATTTTCGCTTTGTAACATTTAATATTTTTAAATTTTGCATTATTCGAAAATCATAACTTTAAATGAGCTTGTTGTACTTAAAAACCACAATACAATGAGATGAAAGATGTTATCCGGCCTTATATAATACAAATTAAGTGCAATTGATATTAATATTAATTACGATTGCCAAATTATTATCCATAATATTGTTTTGGTCATAATACATAAAACTTTAGGTAGTCAATTTCGGTAGTTAACATAATAAATTCATTTTTGTCTTAGCTATTTTCAATTTTCAATTTTTTTTTGTAAACCCATATTCAAGTTTATTTTATTTACTTAGGGTAATATATATATATTTTTCTTCTTTAAATTGTGAATTTCATTTATTTAAATTTTTACTTTAAATCGAAAAATAAAAAAAATAAATAAAAAAATATCTTGGAACCTAAGGAGTATTTGGGCATAACAAAATTATGAACTTCTTTAATTATGTGAACCATTTTCTTATTTCGTTTATTATTTATCTACTTATATATATATACTTTTTAATACTTTGATTATTATTTTTATTTTTTATAATATTAACAATAATATATATTTATTATCTTAGTAATATTTTATTTACTTATATTTATTTCCTTTATATACATATATATATATTTTTTTCATTTGAATGTTTCATTTACATATGTGGATTTATTCATTGCTTTATTTTCGGCAGGCAAAATCGACAGCGACTTCGATATTAAAGTGTTAGCGTACTTTTGGTCTGTGTTTTAATTCCAAATAACCTCTTAAAACCCCACTCAGCTTTAGCGCGCAGATCATTGGGAGAGCAAAAGTCTTCCACTCATTGTAAGGGCGATCAAAGTTCAGTGTGTTTTTTTTTTCTAATCTCTGATATCTCCTCATCATAAAATTGGGAGAGTTTTGCACGTGCAATTTTAAACTGCTTCACATTTTAACATACTTTGAAATCGAAGTATTATTGCTGCTTGCCAACAATGAAATTTAATTAAAAATGAAAGTTATAGATCGGATGCACTTACTCGAATATCCTCCACATCCAAAAGATATTTTGTACGCGGGGCATCTGATTGGCTTGGGGAGTAAATTGATTGTGGTTAAATTTAAAAGAAAAATTTTAATTTTGGCGAGTGTTGTAATTTTTTTCTCATTTCATCACTTATTGTTTCGTTTAATATAAATTGTTTGCACCAATTTGACTCCATATATTTTGATTTCACTTTAGATAGACTTTGATAATTGTAATATGGGTTTTCTCTTAATTCTTTAATTAGGCTCAATCCCCTCAAAATTACAATAGTGCAGTGGTTACTGTACAGTGGAGCCGATCTGGTGATGGCTGTTGGTGATGGGAACTCTTGTTTATGCAATCTTGTTTATGCAATCGTGAATGCAATGAAACCTGAGTTCCGTGACAAAAACATTTTTTTTTGCATATGTTATTCTTTCATAGGTAAATTGGACATGTGTTTTATTATTGAATGTATTTATTATACTTACTTATGTTTACAGTATTTTTTAATTTAACATGCTTATTTGGCTACGGCTTGGAAAGAGCTGATTTTATTTATGTTTAATGCTGATAAAAACAATTTAGACTATAATTTGCACAATAAGTAATTTTTATTTGTTTGTCGGCAACATACTTGCCCACAGAGAATTTTCTGTTGGTGGCTATTATATAATTTGTTCAATTGAAAAAAATAAAAAAATGGTGGGTTACAGTCGATTTTCATCACATCCACGTGTAACTTTTTCTATATCCACGAGGCAAACAAAAAACAAAGTCGATGGGGCTTCCCGCGATCAGAAAAATATTTAATCAACTTACAAAAAAGGGGTCGATATTGTACTACTTTATTTCATAGAGGTCGTCGGTAAGAGCTCGGCTTGTGTTTAAAAAAAAACCCAAGCATTATCTTAAGCATAACATTTTATTAACTTGTGCAAGCGTACTATATTTTCTTCCCCACTAAAATCACGTTTGGAGTGGAACTTTGACGAAACTTGGGGCTTGTTTAGGGCTGTACCCCTTCGCAAAGTTGCGCTTATACACCTCTTGAACGACTTTGAATAAAACTTCTGTAGCTCGCAAGTTATAATCCTATTAATTTTGAGCGTGCTGAGATTGCATATAATCTGTTGCCTTACTACGCAGGAGATCAAAAGAGTCTTCTCGACTAAATTGTAGGCTGTCATCTGGCATGCCTAGAATTCGCAATAATTTTTAGCTACTGCCGTTTGTGACCATTTGTTGGCCAAGTGCCAATTTGTAAGGGCTTGTATTAATTGCTAAATGAAAGCTTGAGCGAATTGCACAGCTTATGAAACTCAATTTCTCATCCCAGTTACGATGGCTGGGGTCCACATATGCCTTGATGGCTGAAAGAACGGATCGGTTGACTCTCTCTGACGCATTAGCCTGAGGAGAATAATATGCTGTTTAGGTATGGAAAATGATGTATTTGTCTAGCAAGGAGTTGAAAGACTTAGATTTAAACTGAACTCCGTTGTCAGATACTATTGTTTCGGGTATTCTGAAGCAATGGTAGAGATCTTCAGCAGTACATTTTCGGACGGGCTTCAAAAATGGAAATTTCGACATATTGAGCTTGTACAACGAAAATGCCTATATTTCCAGATTTTCTGCCATTTTAGGGTTGGTGTTACCATGTTTGACCAGAAATAAAACCTTCTGAATTTTCCAAAGTTTTGTTTATTCCACCATGTGCATGCAAGGGAGCATCATGAGCTGTATTAAGAGCAGACAATATTAGAGGCTCTTGGACCCAAAGTTGCCAGCATACATCATCTACAGCCTTGGATTCTGACTCATGCTCGGATCGACGGTAAATAAAATCATTTTCAATCTTTTGGTCTGGACTCGTAGGCTGAAGACTTAAAATTCTGGTTACTCTAAGTCGACTATTAAGCTATTAAGCACAACAGAAGATGTGCTGTATCTTGAATTTAAACCCTTTTAATTAAAAAGACCAACGGACTAGCCTTTTTAAGGTGCATGATCCGTGGTCACAGTAAACTCTTGATATTCTATATAGGCTCTAGATTTGTTTACTCCCAAAACAGCCGCATTGCACTCCTTCTCTGTGACCGTATACCCGTATACCGACTTTGACATCGATTAAGTTTCTTTTGCATTAATACCATCGCCACATCGTCATTCTCACTATTGGTCTGTGACTAGCGTCATATGTATTAAAAAAGGCTCAGCAGAGATTGGGCTCTGCAATACAGGAGCCGAACACATGTGACTTTTTAATGACTCGAATGTCTGTTGAGCTTCCTCAGTCCATTCAAACTTCCGTTTGGCCTTGAGAGTATCGGACAGTGGAGATGAAATAGAAGCATAATTTCTGATAAATGTATGATACTGTCCAGTCATGCCGAGGAACAGACGAAATTGTTTATTTACTCAGCATGGGATTGGAAAGTTCTTTACGGCTGATATTTTGTCTGGATCGGTACGAGTAATGCCATTTACATGTACCAAATAATTGACTTCCCGTCGGCGAAACCTACTTTTCTCGGCGTTAAGGGTAAGATTAGGATAGTGGGGCAACTCTCGACAGGACTTCGATATGGTGATGGAACGAATCTGAAATAATCAGTAAGCCGTCTAGGTAATTGGAGACTTCTTTACGACAACGAACTCACATAAAAGACGCACAGGAACTGTGAAGGCAGTCTTGTCGCGAGAGTTTGGGTCGAAAGGTATTTGCCAAAAGGCATCCCATCGATTAATGGCATAGGGTACACATCTTTTACGGTTACTTCACTAAAAATACTCGGAACGAACAGGAGCTGTTTGATTCCTGAATAACTCCGAGTTGTAACATCCGATCGAGTTCCTCGTACATCAGCTTCTCAGTAGCAGGCGATACTGCATAGTGGCGCTGGTTTATAGGTTTAGCGTCGGCTACATCGGTTACGTGTGATATTCAGGATGTCCTGCCCAATCCAGTCTTTGAAAAAGACGGGAACAACTTTATTGATTCCTGCAGCAAGTTTTGTTGTTTTGGAGTCAATTCTCGCATTGTCGGATCATTTAGTGACGAAATATTTAGACACTGTGTCAATAAAAAGAACGTCAAATTCTTAGTCTCTCCCTGTTAGTTACTTCTGCAAATACTTTGCCAACAATGTTTTGACCTTTTCCGTCAGTCTTCCATACTTTGCGCGATACAGCTAACCGAAGCCCCAGTGCCATAAGTCCCACTACGGTTTTACCAAGCAGCACTATGGCTATTATTGAAGCTAACAGCAATTTTTTTTCTATTCGATATACATTTTTAAAATCAATTCTACGACATTTTGAGTCTGGTTTTTGTCTGTCCGGCAGGTCAACATAATTGTTGGAAAGTAAGTCTGGTTGAATGGATTGACAAGAGGCTGGCCACGATCCGGTTAGTCAGTATTAATCGCTCTGGTGACCAACTGTTTGCGGAGTACGTGCGGGATAGTTTTTTGAAGCGCTTGCACTGCAGTTTCTACAACTTGGTTTGTAAGTATCTGATTTTCCGCAGCCATAACAAAATACTCTGCGCTCTGCCCTACACTCTTGGTATCGGTGACCATTTTCCAGCGCAATTCCAGCATGACAAATCTACCGCCGACAAGTCATACTCAATATCAGATGCAGTTTCTTCGTCAGAGACCTTCTCAGATTTGGTTTCGGAAATGGTATTCACCAATCTTCGAAGAACAACTGATTGCTTTGCTTTTAAAACTGATTACATGAAGATTTTTCGAGTCCAAATTAGGTGACGCAAATGCTTCACAAAGTTAGCAGGCTCATAGAATATCTCATGCTGAATGTCAGCCAACAGGTTGACTCTTAAGGTTTGATTAAGATTATGATCCTATAAAAATCGTCAAATGATTCATCTATTTCGGTTCAGTCCGTCGGGATTGAGTCGGGATTGTTCAACCATAGTCACTTTTACAGTTTCGGCTATTGATTGTTGTATCGATTCCATTTTTGGTACCTCTTGCTGCATAGTCGTTGAGCCCTGCGATAAATCAATATCTTCAGAGTTGCGCATTTCGACTTGATCATCCAGTGGAACTAAGATTCCCGGTTGAATCCTAAGTTAGGCGTGTCATGCTCTGATTGCAAATTGGGCACACCTTCTCTTTGCCGCCGGAATTGAAGCACGATCTATGAAAGTAATGTCCGCAAGAGGTTGCTAATAACTGACCCTGGTAAACTATTTCAGAACAAATGCAACAATGTTTGCATGTGTTACAAGTTCGAGTTAGATGTTCTGTACTATGAGAGAGACCATCTCGGTAAATGACTTGCGGAAATTTTATTAACTAAACATAGTCAATCACTATTTAATTTATACTTCTAATTTTGATACAGAAGGTTTCTGGAAGAGGGATTAGGCGAAAGTTGAATTCGATATTTGCAAAAAACAGTCGTACTTGTAGTGTTAAACTTGTCCAAAGTGAAATTAAAGGGATGGGTGCAGCTCAATACTCCTCCAATCCAATAAACAACCTATAAAAACCTTCGGGGTAATAAGTAAACAAGGAGTAAAAGATATTAATTATTATTTGACAACGGAGTTATATCCAATAAAAGTTATAACATATCCAGGAAGTCAAAGTCTATACCCACGAGCTATTGGGTTAATACTAGGCAATTGAATCTATTGAATTGTCCTGGATCCGTAGCATATTCCAATAACAAGGACAAGGGACCAATTAAGAGAAGGATATGAGCTAAGGTAATAAGTCGAACATGAAGTGTCAGGTGTTTTGACACAAATTCTTTAATTTAAGTTTGGTCCGATTGGTTCAGGCCGGTTCAGGGCATTCCCGTCATTCGGGAATTTGGGCAATTCATGGCCATTCTGCATTCGTTAAAACAACGACTACTTATTTCTCCCCTATTCAGTGTGCGTTGCATGAAGGGTGATTCATTTTCGCTTTGTAACATTTAATATTTTAATATTGTGCATTATTCGAAAATCATAACTTTAAATGAGCTTGTTGTACTTAAAAACCACAATACATTGAGATGAAAGATGTTATCCGGCCTTATATAATACAAATTAAGTGCAATTGATATTAATATTAATTATGATTACCAAATTATTATCCATAATATTTTAGTAGTAAGAACTTTTAATTTTATTTGTTTTGGTCATAATACATAAAACTTAAGGTAGTCAATATCGGTAGTTAATATAATAAATTCATTTTTGTCTTAGCTATTTAAATTTTTCATTTTTTTTTGTAAACCCATATTCAAGTTTATTTTATTTACTTAGGGTAATATATATATTTTTTCTTCTTTAAATTGTGAATTTCATTTATTTCAATTTTTATTTTAAATCGAAAAATAAAATAAATAAATAAATAAATATCTTGGAACCTAAGGAGTATTTGGGCATAACAAAATTATGAACTTCTTTAATTATGTGAACCATTTTCTTATTTCGTTTATTATTTATCTACTTATATATATGTATATACTTTTTAATACTTTGATTATTATAATTTTTTTGTTTTGATAATATTAACAATCATATATATTTATAATATTTACGAGTGTGTTCAAAAAGTATCGCGAATTTTGAATTTTCGCGGGTTACGTATAATTGAATTTCGATTTTTTTTGTAGCGTTATGTTGGTACTCATGTCTCTCACTTATGCCGACAAGCTCGGCTATTTTGAATGTTCACTTAATTGTTGACAGCTGCTTTGCTTGCACGTGTTTTGGATCGTCTTCGATTTTTACGTCGTCCTTTCATGGGCCTCTTCAGTTTAGGGAACAAGAAAAAGTCACAGGGGCCAGATCTGGGAATACGGTGGCTGCGGCATCATTAGTGTGTTGTTTTTGGCCAAAAAGTCGCGCACAAGCAACGATGTGTGAGCAGGGGCGTTATCGTGGTGCAAAAGCCAATTTTTGTTCTTCCACAAATCCGGGCGTTTCTGGCGGATTGCTTCGCGCAAATTGCGCATAACTTGCAGGTAATATTCCTTATTGACCGTTCTACCCTGTGGCAAGAACTCATGATGCACCACGTCCCTGCAATCGAAGAAAACTGTCAGCAAAACTTTCACATTCGACCGAACTTGGCGCGCTTTTTCGGTCTTGGATCGTGCGGCAGCTTCCATTGAGATGATTGAGCTTTGGTTTCCACGTCGTAACCATAAACCCACGATTCGTCACCAGTTATGACCCTCTTGTGCAAATTTGGGTCGTCGCGGACAGAGTCCAACATCTCATTAGCAATGTTTATGCGATGCTGTTTTTGGTCGCAATTGAGCAATTTTGGCATGAGCCAATCGATATGTCTAGCTCCTCAGCAACTTCTCTAACGGTGATTCGACGATTGGCCAATACCATTTTCTCCACTCCATTAATTTTTTCGTCTGTTGTTGAAGTGCTCGGGCGTCCGGCACGCTCTTCGTCGTTCACATCTTCTCGGCCTTCTGAGAACATTTTGTACCACCGATAAACGTTGCTTCGGTCCAAGGTAGCTTCTCCGTATGCCACAATCAACATTCGGAATGCATCCGCGGACTTAATTTCGTTTTTCACACAAAATTTGATACAGGTTCTTTGACCCATTTTTTTGAATAGGTAAAAATCGAAGACGATGCAAAACACGTGCAAGCAAAGCAGCTGTCAACAATTAAGTGAACATTCAAAATGGCCGAACATGAGTACCAACATAACGCTACAAAAAATCGAAATTCGATTATACGTAACCCGCGAAAATTCAAAATTCGCGATACTTCTTGAACACACCTCGTATTTATATATTATCTTAGTTATATTTTATTTACTTATATTTATTTCCTTTATATACATATATATATATTTTTTATTTGAATGTTTCACTTACATATGTGGATTTATTCATTGATTTATTTTCGGCAGGCAAAATCGACAGCGACTTCGATATTAAAGTGTTAGCATACTTTTGGTCTGTGTTTTAATTCCAAATAACCTCTTAAAACTCCACTCAGCTTTAGCGCGCAGATCGTGGGAGAGCAAAAGTATTCCGCTCATTGTAAGGGCGATCAAAGTTCAGTGAGTTTTTTTTCTAATTTTTGATATCTCCCTCATCATAAAATTGAGAGTTTTGCACGTGCAATTTTAAACTGTTCACATTGTAACATACTTTGAAATCGAAGTATTATTGCTGCTTGCCAACAATGAAATTAAAATAAAGGGAAAGTTATAGATCGGATGCACTTACTCGAATATCCTCCACATCCAAAAGATATTTTGTACGCGGGGCATCTGATTGGCTTGGGAGTAAATTGATTGTGGTTAAATTTAAAAGAAAAATTTTAATTTTGGCGAGTGTTGTAATTTTTTTCTCATTTCATCACTTATTGTTTCGTTTAATATAAATTGTTTGCACCAATTTGACTCCATATATTTTGATTTCACTTTAGATAGACTTTGATAATTGTAATATGGGTTTTTCTCTTAATTCTTTAAATAGGCTCAATCCCCTCAAAATTACCATAGTGCAGTGGTTACTGTACAGTGGAGCCGATCTGGCGATGGCTGTTGGTGATGGAAACTCCACTTGTTTATGCAATCGTGAATGCAATGAAACCTCAGTTCCGTGACAAAAACATTTAATTTCTTTTTGCATATGTTATTCTTTAATAGGTATATTGGACATGTGTTTTATTATTGAATGTATTTATTATACTTACTTATGTTTACAGTATTTTTTAATTTAACATGCTTATTTGGCTGCGACTTGGAAAGAGCTGATTTTATTTATGTTTAATGCTGATAAAAACAATTTAGACTATAATTTGCACAATAAGTAATTTTTATTTGTTCGTCGGCAACGTACTTGCCCACAGAGAATTTTCTGTTGGTGGCTATTATATTATTTGTTCAATTGAAAAAAAAAATGGTGGGTTACAGTCGATTTTCATCACATCCACGTGTAACTTTTTCTATATCCACGAGGCAAACAAAAAACAAAGTCGATGGGGCTTTCCGCGATCAGAAAAATATTTAATCAACTTACAAAAAAGGGGTCGATATTGTACTACTTTATCTCATAGAGGTCGTCGGTAAGAGCTCGGCTTGTGTTTAAAAAAAAACCCAAGCATTATCTTAAGCATAACATTTTATTAACTTGGGCAAACGCACTATATTTTCTTCCCCACTAAAATCACGCTTGGAGTGGAACTTTGACGAAACTTGGGCTTGTTTAGGGCTGTACCCCTTCGCAAAGTTGCGCTTCTACACCTCTTGAACGACTTTGAATAAAACTTCTGTAGCTCGCAAGTTATAATCCTATTAATTTTGAGCGTGCTGAGATTGCATATAATCTGTTGCCTTACTACGCAGGAGATCAAAAGAGTCTTCTCGACTAAATTGTAGGCTGTCATCTGGCATGCCTAGAATTCGCAATAATTTGTAGCTACTGCCGTTTGTGACCATTTGTTGGCCAAGTGCCAATTTGTACGGGCTTGTGTTAATTGCTAAATGAAAGCTTGAGCGAATTGCACAGCTTATGAAACTCAATTTCTCATCCCAGTTACGATGGCTGGGGTCCACAAATGCCTTGATGGCTGAAAGAACGGATCGGTTGACTCTCTCTGACCTTAGCATGAGGAGAATAATATGCTGTATAGGTATGGAAATGTTGTATTTATCTAGCGAAAGACTTAGATTTAAACTGAACTCCGTTGTCAGATACTATAGTTTTGGGTATTCTGGAGCAATGGTAGAGATCTTCAGCAGTACATTTTCGGACGGGCTTCAAAAATGGAAATTTCGACATATTGAGCTTGTACAACAAAAATGCCTATATTTCCAGATTTTCTGCCATTTTAGGTTTTAAAGTCTTAAGGTTTTAAAATCTGCTTCGTTGGTGTTACCATGTTTGACCGGTAATAAAACCTTCGGAGTTTTTCTAAAGTTTTGTTTATTCCACTATGTGCATGCAAGGGAGCATCATGAGCTGTATTAAGAGCAGACAATATTAGAGGCTCTTGCACCCAAAGTTTCCAGCATACATCATCTACAGCCTTGGATTCTGCCTCATACTCGGATCGACGGTAAATAAAATCATTTTCAATCTTTTGGTCTGGCAAAGGATTTGTGCGAATCTTGTTATTTATGGACTCGTAGGCTGGGGACTTAAATTCTGGTGACTGTAAGTCGACTATTAAGCTATTAACCACAACAGAAGACAAATTTTCCGTATACGTATGTGGCTGCTCTTTTTGTGCTGTATCTTGAATTTAAACACTTGTAATTTAAAAGACCAACGACTAGCCGTGAACTAAGATCCACTTGGAGCCGTTTTAAGGATGCATGATCCGTGGTCACAGTAAACTCTTGATATTCTATATAGGCTCTAAATTTGTTTACTCCCAAAACAGCCGCATTGCACTCCTTCTCTGTGACCGTATACCCGTATACTGACTTTGACATCGATTAAGTTTCTTTGGCATTAATACCATCGGCACATCGTCATGTTCCCTATTGGTCTGTGACTAGCGTCATATGTATTGAAAAAGGCTCAGCAAAGATTGGGCTCTGCAATACTTTCTTCCTCAGTCCATTAAGCTTTCGTTTTGACTTCAGAGTATCGGACAGTGGAAATGAAATAGAAGCATAATTTCAGACATGTATGATACTGTCCAGTCATGCCGAGGAACAGACGAAATGGTTTATTTACTCAGCGTGGGATTGGAAAGTTCTTTACGGGTGATACTTTGTCTGGATCGGTACGAATAATGCCATTTACATGTACAAAAAAATTGGCTTCCCGTCGGCGAAATCTACTCTTTTCGGCGTTAATGGTAAGATTAGGGATAGTGGGGCAACTATCGACAGGACTTCGATATGGTGATGGGACGAATCTAAAATAATCGACGTCGTAGTCGTCTAGGTAAATGACTTCGTTACGACAACGAACTCATATAAAAGACGCCCAGGAACTGTGAAGGCGGTCTTGTCGCGAGAGTTTGGGTCGAATGGTATTTCCCAAAGTCATCCCATCGATTAATGGCATAGGGTACGCATCTTTTACGGTTACTTCACTAAAAATACTCGGGACGATCAGGAGCTGTTTGATTCCTGAATAACACGAGTTCCTCGTTCATCAGCTTTTCAGTAGCAGGCGATATTGTATAGTGACGCTGGTTTATAGGTTTAGCGTCAGCTACATCAGTTACGTGTGATATTCATGTTGTCCTGCCCAATCCTTTCTTTAAAAAGACGGGAACTACTTTATTGATTCCTGCAGCAATTCTTGTTGTTTTGGAGTCAAGTCTCGTATTGTCGGATCATTTAGTGACGAAATATTTAGACTCTGTGTCATTAAGTGTTAAGGTATTAAGTCGAAAACTGGCCAAAAAAATTCCAAGGTAAAGTTCTGTAGCTAGAGAAGCAACTAAAAATAACGTCAAATTCTTAGTCTCTCCCTGTACATTACTTCTGCAAATACTTTGTCAACAATGTTTTGACCTTTTCCGTCAGTCTTCCACACTTTGCGCGATACAGCTGACCGAAGCCCCAGTGTCCATAAGTCCCACGACGGTTTTACCGAGCAGCACTACCTGGGCATGCGGGCGTATGGCTATTATTGAAGCTAACAGCAATTTTTTTCTATTCGATATACATTTTTAAAATCAATTCTACGACGTTTTGAGCCGGGTTTTTGTCTGTCCGGCAGGTCAACATAATTGTTGGAAAGTAAGTCTGGTTGAATGGATTGACAAGAGGCTGTCCGGTTAGTCGGTATTGGTCGCTCTGTTGACCAACTGTTTGCGGAGTACGTGCGCGATAGTTTTTTGAAGCGCTTGCACTGCAGTTTCTACAACTAGGTTTGTAAATATCTGATTTTCCGCAGCCATAACAAAATACTCTGCGCTCTGCCCTACATTCTTGGTATCGGTGACCTTTTCCAGCGCAATTCCAGCATGACAAATCTACCGCCGACAAGTCATACTCAATATCGGATGCAGTTTCTTCGTCAGAGACCTTCTCAGATTTGGTTTCGGAAATGGTATTCACCAATCTTCGAAGAACAACTGATTGATTTGCTTTTAAAACTGATTGCATGAAGATTTCTCGAGTCCAAATTAGGTGACGTAAATGCTTCACAAAGTTAGCAGGCTCATAGAATATCTCATGCTGAATGTCAGCCAACAGATTGACTCTTAAGATTTCTACCAAATACACGGGGTCGGACAGTTTATCCGCTAAGCCGGTTATGATCCAATAAAAATCGTTAAATGATATATCTATTTCGGTTCAGTCCGTCGGGATTGAGTCGGGATTGTTCAACCATAGTCACTTTTACAGTTTCGGCCATTGATTGTTGCATCGATTCAATGTTTGGTACCTCTTGCTGCGTAGTTGTTGAGCCCTGCGACAAATTAATATCTTCAGAGTTGCGCATTTCGACTTGATCGTCCGGTGGAACTAAGATTCCCAGTTGAAGCCTAAGTTAGGCGTGTCATACTCTGATTGCAAATTGGGCACACCTTCTCATTGCCGGCTTTGGAATTGAAGCACGATCTATGAAAGTAACGTGCGCTAGAGGTTGCTAATAACTGAACCTGGTAAACTATTTCAGAACAAATGCAACAATGTTTGCCTGTGTTACTAGTTCGAGTCAGATGTTCTGTACTATGAGAGAACAATCTCGGTAAATGACTTGCGAACATTTTATCAGCTAAATATAGTCAATCACTATTTAATTTATACTTCTAATTTTGATAGAAAAGGAGCAAAAGAAAATTTAAGATAACAAAACTCTTCATAATCACGATATCGACAATAAAACGGGAATCACAGACTAACTGATTCTAAACTAGAATATAATTCCCTTTAATTATATAATGATATGCAACAGGAAAGAAATTATAAAGAGAAGGCCGAAACTATATGTAATTTCGCGGCTGATTAATCCTCGACCCGCGAAATTCCCTAAGGTTTCTGAATGAAACGCAATTCCAATAAACAACCTATAAAAACCTTCGAGGTAATAAGTAAACAAGGAGTAAAAGGTATAATCTATTATTTGACAACCGAGTTGTATCCAATAAAAGTTATAACATATCCAGGAAGTCAAAGTCTATACCCACGAGCTATTGGGTTAATACTAGGCCATTGAATCTATTGAATTGTCCTGGATCCGTAGCATATTCCAATAACAAGGACAAGGTATCAATTAAGAGAAGGATATGAGCTAAGATAATAAGTCGAACATTAAGTGTCAGGTGTTTTGACACAAGTTCTTTAATTTAAGTTTGGTCCGATTGGTTCAGGCCGGTTCAGGGCATTCCGGTCATTCGGGAATTGTGGCAATTCGGGGCCATTCGCGGCATTCATGGCCATTCTGCACATTTGGGCCCACGTTGGGCGCCATTTTAAATAATATTATTGTAGCATATAATCTGGTATTTGACGAGCAGATGTTAATGTAGCCTACAAGAAGTGGTGCACGCGCTTGTTCCTGCAGTTGGTCGGTAGTTGGTCGGCGTTCCTTGAAGTTTATTGCGCTAAGTGCTCGCTGTGCATAATACTAATTAATAGATATCGCGTGCGGTTGTAGTTCGAACAAAACTACTGGGGAGGGGGAAGAGATGAAAAGGGAATAGGTCCGACCTCATAAATATAATATGTAGGCGACACTCCTGGGCTTTCGTCGTTTGAGCTTGGCTGATGTAATTGCCACAGCAGATGCGCACCCTACCAAGATAATATTTGATTATCGTTAAAACAACGACTACTTATTTCTCCCCTATTCAGTGTGCGTTGCACGAAGGGTGATTCATTTTCGCTTTGTAATATTTAATATTTTAATATTGTGCATTATTCGAAAATCATAACTTTAAATGAGCTTGTTGTACTTAAAAACCACAATACATTGAGATGAAAGATGTTATCCGGCCTTATATAAAACAAATTAAGTGCAATTGATATTAATATTAATTATGATTACCAAATTATTATCCATAATATTTTAGTAGTAAGACCTTTTAATTTTATTTGTTTTGGTCATAATACATAAAACTTTAGGTAGTCAATTTCGGTAGTTAATATAATAAATTCATTTTTGTCTTAGCTATTTCAATTTTAATTTTTTTTGTGTAAACCCATATTCAAGTTTATTTTATTTACTTAGGATAATATATATATATTTTTCTTCTTTAAATTGTGAATTTCATTTATGTAAATTTTTACTTTAAATCAAAAAAAAAAAAATAAATAATATTAATAATAATATATATTTATTGTCTTAGTTATATTTTATTTACTTATATTTATTTCCTTTATATATATGTCTCTTAGCTAAAAATGGTCGAGTGACTGCAAACAATTTAATTGCCTGCCATAAACTAATTATCCAATATTTTTCAAAAATTCCAAAGACCGATGACAGGTACATATATTAACCACCATAATGAATATATGATCCCAATAAACTGGGGTTTCCCCACCGGCTAGGCCAAATAGCTGAAATGGTAAATCTAAACAAATCAACTGTGACTAACATCATTCGGCGCTTCGCCGACGAAAATCGGCTAGAGGACAAGGGCAGAAAGGCACCAAACAAGATTTTCACCGAACAGGAGGAGTGGAGGATCATCAGGAAAATAAGGGCAAATCCCAAGCTATCGGCTCCAAAACTGACTCAACAGGTGGAGGATGAAATGGGGAAAAAGTTCAGTGTGGAAACTGTGCGCCGGGTTCTGCGCAACCATGACTTTAATGCCCGAGTTCCACAGAAGAAGCCCTTTATAAACTCAAAAAATAGAGGGACTAGGATGACATTCGTCAAAACCCACTTGGACAAGGATTTTGAGTTCTGGAACACATTCATATTTGAAGATGAGCCCAAATTCAACATTTTTGGCTCAGACGGGCGGAATTGTGTATGGCGACAGTCCAACACTGAGCTGAATCCCAAAATCCTAAAGACAACAGTCAAGCACGGCCGAGGAAGTGTCATGGTATGGGCATCTATCTCGGAAGCCGGCAGAGGAAATTTGGTGTTTATTGAAACAACAATCGACAACAATGTGTACCTCAATATATTAAAGAAAATTTACTCCAAAGTGCCGAGAAGCTAGGAATCCGGCGTACTTTCCGGTTCTACCAGGACCGCGACCAGGACAACAGCGAGGCATAAGTCCGAATTAGTACAGTTCTGGCTTATCTGGAACTGCCCCCACATGATAATTCCACCAGCCCAGTCTCCAGATTTAAATGTTATTTAAAATTTGTGGCCTCTGCTGGAAAATAACTTCCGGAATCACAGATCCGATCTCAAAAATGCTCTGCTGGATGAGTGGAGCAAAAACAGTCGAAACTACCAGGATGCTGGTATTTTCCATGAATAATAGGTTAAGGGAAGTTATTAAGGCTAAAGGATATCATACTAAACATTAACATCCTTACTCAAGTTTTTATACGCCTAATATGTTACTTTTCTAAGACTGGGTCAAAAAAGCTTTGACATGTATTTTGGATATGTTTTCAGTTTTTGACTAATTTTAATTAATTAACTAATATCTTAATAAAAACTAACGTTTATTTTTGAAACGTGTTATAACATGAAACAAATTGGCACTTTAACATTTTGCGTTTGCTTCTTTGTTTAAACTTTATAGCACTTAAAATTTTTGAAGACACTCGACCATTTTGGGCTGTGAGACACTGTATATATACGAGTATATTTTTTATTCGAATGTTTCATTTACATATGCGGATTTGTTCATTGATTTATTTTCGGCACGCAAAATCGACAGCGACTTCGATATTAAAGTGTAAGCGTATTTTTGGTCTGTGTTTTAATTCCTCTTAAAACCCCACTCAGCTTTAGCGCGCAGATCATTGGGAGAGCAAATGTCTTCCACTCATTTTAAGGGCGATCAAAGTTCTAATCTTGTATATCTCCCTCATCATAAAATTGGGAGAGTTTTGCGCGTGCAATTTTAAACTGCTTCACATTTTAATATACTTTGAAATCGAAGTATTCTTGCTGTTTGCCAACAATGAAATTTAAATAAAAGGGAAAGTTATAGTTCGGATGCACTTACTCGAATATCCTCCATATCCAAAGATATTTTGTACGCGGAGCATCTGATTGGCTTGGGGAGTAAATTGATTGTGGTTAAATTTAAAAGAAAAATTTTAATTGTGGGTTAGAGTCGATTTTCATCGGGTCCACTTGTAACATTTTCTATATCCACAAGGCAAAAACAAATCAAAGTCGATGTTACTTATATAACCATCCCTTTTGGCACGACCATCCCTTGCCACCGAGCAGAAAAATGTGTAATCAACTTCCTAAAAGGGGTCGACATTGTACTACTTTATCTCATAGAGGGCGACGGCAAATCTCGCCTTAGTATTAAAAAAAAAACAAAAGCATAATCTTAGGCATAACATTTTATTAAATTGGGCAAGCGCACTATATTTTCTTCTCCACTAAAATCACGTTTGGAGTGGAACATAACGAGCGCGATTCACGCTTGCTGACGATACAAACATTGCTTAATATCTTTTGCATGGTTACATGATTAATTTACCAATTAAAAATTACCAACTTTCCTACGAATTTGGGCTTTGACGAAACTTGGGCTAGTTTAGGGCTGTACCCCTTCGCAAAGTTGCGCTTATACACCTCTTGAACGACTTTGAATGAAACTTCTGTCGCCCCTATTAATTTTGAGCGTGCTGAGATTGCATATAATCTGTTGCCTTACTACGCAGGAGATCAAAAGGATCTTCTCGACTAAATTGTAGGCTGTCATCTGGCATGCCTAGAGTTCGCAATAATTTGTAGCTACTGCCGTTTGTGACCATTTGTTGGCCAAGTGCCAATTTGTAAGTGCTTGTGTTAATTGCTAAATGAAAGCTTGAGCGAATTGCACAGCTTATGAAACTCAATTTCTCATCCCAGTTACGATGGCTGGGGTCCACATATGCCTTGATGGCTGAAAGAACGGATCGGTTGACTCTCTCTGACCCATTAGCCTGAGGAGAATAATATGCTGTTTAGGTATGGAAATGTTGTATTTATCTAGCATTGATTTAAACGTAACTCTGTTGTCAGATACTATAGTTTCGGGTATTCTGGTTTTAAAGTCTGCTTGGGTTGCTTCGTTGGTGTTACCATGTTTGACCGGTAAAAAACCTTCTGGGTTTTTCTAAAGTTTTGTTTATTCCACCACGTACATGCAAGGGAGCATCATGAGCTGTATTAAGAGCAGACAATATTAGAGGCTCTTGCACCCAAAGTTGCCAGCATACATCATCTACAGCCTTAGATTCTGCCTCATGCTCGGATCGACGGTAAATAAATTCATTTTCAATCTTTAGGTCTGGCAAAGAAGACTGGGTTGTGCGAATCTTGTTCTTTATGGACTCGTAGGCTGGGGACTTAAATTCTGGTGACTCCAAGTCGACTATAAAGCTGTTAAGCTCAACAGCAGACAAATCTTCCGTATACGTACGTGGCTGCTCTTTTTGTGCTGTGTCTTGAATTTAAACCCTTGTAATTTAAGAGACCAACGGGCTAGCCGTGAACTAAGATTCACTTGGGTCATGAGCCAGTTTAAAGATGCATGATCCGTGATCACAGTAAACTCTTGATATTCTATAGGCTCTAGATTTGTTTACTTCCAAAACAGCCGCATTGCACTCCTTCTCGGTGACCGTATACTGCCTTTGGCATCGAT
Organism: Drosophila paucipuncta; assembly: GCA_035043875.1. Classification (NCBI taxonomy): domain Eukaryota; kingdom Metazoa; phylum Arthropoda; class Insecta; order Diptera; family Drosophilidae; genus Drosophila; species Drosophila paucipuncta. The sequence continues at coordinate 95,340 of JAWNMP010000271.1, forward strand.
TAAGTTTCTTGACATAAATGCAATTGGCACATCGTCACCATCACTATTGGTCTGCATCAACACCGCTCCAACTGCAGTGTGACTGCTCATATGTATTGAAAAAGGCTCAGCAAAGATTGGGCTCTGCAATACAGGAGCCGAACACATGTGATTTTTTAATGACTTGAATGCCTGTAGAGCTTCCTCAGTCCATTCAAACTTCCGTTTGGCCTTGAGAGTATCAGACAATGGAGATGAAATAGAAGCATAATTTCTGATAACTTGATCTCCTCAGCGTGGATTGTTTACTGAGCGGGATTGGAAAGTTCTTTACGGCAGATATTTTATCTGGATCGGTACGATAATGCCATTGCCATTTGCATGCCCCAAATACTTGACTACCCGTCGGCAAAATTTACTTTTCTCGACGTTAAGGGTAAGATTAGGATATTGAGGCTACTATCGACAGGATCGAACGAATCTGAAATAATCAGTAAGTCGTCTAGGTAAATAAAGAATTCGTTACGCAAATGCGCTGGAACTATTTTATCCATTAGTCTGGACATAGACTGAGGAGCATTAGTGAGCCCGAAGGGCATGACAACGAACTCATATAAAGGACGCCCAGGAACTGTGAAGGCGGTCTTGTCACGCGAGTTCGGGTCGAGAGGTATTTGCCAAAAGGCATCCTTAAGGTCAAGGCTTGTAATAAACTCTGCTTTCGGCAATCTACTTAAGATCCCATCGATTAATGGCATTGGATACGCATCTTTTACGGTTACTTCGACTCAAAACGACTGCGGGTCCGAGCAGGAGCTGTTTGATTCCTGAATAGCTCCGAGTTGTAACATCCGATCGAGTTCCTCGTACATCAGCTTCTCAGTAGCAGGCGATACTGTATAGTGACGCTGGTTTATAGGTTTAGCGTCAGCTACATCAGTTACATGTGATATTCATGGTGTCCTGCCCAATCCTTTCTTTCAAATGACCGGAACAAATTTATCGTTTCCTGAAGCATTCTTGTTGCAGCTAGAGAAGGAACTAAATAGAACGTAAAATTTTAATATCTCCCCTGTAAGTTACTTCTGCAAATACTTTGCAAACAATGACCGAAGCCCCAGTGTCCATAAGTCCCACTACGGGTTTACCAAGCAGTACTATGGCTATTATTGAAGCTAACAGCAATTTTTTTCTATTCGATATACATTTTTAAAATCAATTCTACGACGTTTTGACCGGGTTTTTGTCTGTCCGGCGGAACATAATTGTTGGAAAGTAAGTCTGGTTGAATGGATTGACAAGAGGCTGGCCACGACATGGTTAGTCGGTATTGGTCACTTTGTTGACCAACTGTTGCGGTACGGCGTGATAGTTTTCGAAGCGCTTGCACTGCAGTTTCTACAACTAGTTTGTAAGTATTGATTTTCCGCAGACATAACAAAATATTCTGGGCTCTTCCATACACTGGTATCGGTGACAATTCGAGCCTGGTTTCGGAATGTCATTCACCAGCTGTCGAGGAACAACTGATTGACTTGCTTTTAAAACTGATTGCATGATTTCTCGAGTCAAACTAGGTGATGCTAATGCTTCACAGAGTAAGCAGGCTCATATAATATCTCATGCTGAATGTCAGCCAACAGGTTGGCTCTTAGGATCTCTACCAAAGACTTTTCGGACATGGGCTCGGACAGTTTATCCGCTAAGGCGGCTATGATCCCATAAAAATCGTTTGATTCATTTGATCTTTGCTTACGATGTTCTATTTCGGTTTGGCCCGTCCGGTCATCCTTGAATTGACGACGAAAGGCAACGCACGGGTGTGGCCAATAAACTTCCGGGAAACTTTGATGGTAGCGCCAGTACCATTCGGTAGCTCCCATCAAACAATTTATTAGCATATCGGGCAGTCAACCCGAAATTACCATGAAATGTTTGCTTTGCAAAGCTGCTACACGATATACAAAATCTTCTATGGATAAAGTGGCATTGTCGGTAAACGTAATTTTCCAATTAGCCGTTATCTGACTCATCCTGGTAGCAATGAGTCGGGATTGTTCAACCATATCCACTTTTATAGTTTCGGCCATTGATTGTTGTATCGATTGGTACCTCTTGCTGCATAGTTGTTGATCCCTGCGAAAAATTAATATCTTCAGAGTTGCGCATTTCGACTTGATCGTGATTTGTAAAACGTTTCGCTTGAGCTCTGGTCTGAAGGGACTGAAGTGCTGAGGGCCTAGAGGGTCCAGTGGGACTAAGATTCTCAGTTGAAGCCTAATGAAGCCCTATGAGACAGAACCATCTCGGTAAATGACTTGAGTAGCAGGGGAAATGGGGATTCTATGACAGGAAGTGGCCTATTATTAAGATTACCGACAGAAAACCCAAATTCAGATTTTAGCTTTCGCAGCGTACGATCACACGATACTTTTCGTAGCGAGAAAAAAGAGAAGAATTTTATTTTTATTTAGTTTTTCATTTATTTTTTTGTGTTGTACTTAAACAATCGACTTTCGCGTCGCATCCTTCAATTTGATCGCATCAGAGATGAGCTGGCCAGACTTGGGCACGCGGTGCGTGGTGCCCAAACCATCAAAAGTCGAGTTACTAAAAAGGAGCTGAATCTGTGTTATTTGTAGCTGGAGCCGGCTGCAAATAACAAAGAGGTTTACAATCTTCGCTCCATCTCTCAGGTGCGCATTTCACTCGAATGCCCTGACCGCCATATGGACATCCCCAGTGCCACCGTTGCCAGGAATTTGGTCATACATATGCATGCAAGTCGGGTATGCGAAAAACCTTTGGACGCTGACCCGAAATGTGCCAACTGGGGTGGTAACCATCCAGCAAGCTGGAAGGGATGCCTTGCTTATCAGCGTTGCCAAGGAGCGGAAGCTTGTGGCTCAGTCACGAGGGCCGGCTGAAGACCTACAAACATCGCGCCCATGAAACCCGGCACCCATTCGCAGGAAAATTTCTCTCATGCTGATGCTGCCAGACTTCAAACGGCTCCTCAGGTTCCTCAGGCTCTTCAGCAACTTGGGCAACAGCAACAGCGTCACCGTCAGCAGCAGGTTCATCTTCAACAACAACCTCAATAGCAACACCGCCAGAAGCCGCAGCAGCAGCAACAACTTTTGTCGGTTCAGCAAGTTGCACCGCAAGCTCCTGAGCAACAGCACAAAGAAAAACACAACGTCAAAAAATTCGCTAGATGCTTACGCATGGAGTGCACACACAGCAACAACAGAAACACTCGCAGCAATGACAGCAGCAGCAGCAACAGCACATACAGCAAAAACGGCAACAACGACCGCGACATCAACAGCAACACCTGTAGCCACAGCGCCAGCAACATCAGCAGCCCTCTCAGCAGCAATTTCAGCTAGTGCAGCAGCCTCATCTGTACCATGAGCACTCCCCGTTCCAATTTGAAAGTCTTATGTCAAAATTCGACAAGTTGAGTAATTTTGGCCATGATGAACCTGTTGCATGCTTCACTTGCAAACAGATGAGCCAAGTTGGTTGCGCATTGGCGTGCGGAACGCCAATGAGTTGGAGTTATTTATTCAACGCCATCAAATAGATGTAATGCTGGTCTGCGAGACTCAATACTGCTCCAGATCGCACTACAGACTTCCAGGCTACGATATACACCTTGCCAATCATCCTTCGGATCGCATGCGTGGCGGAGCAGCAGTGATCATAAAATCTTCACTGCAATACCATGCGCTGACTTCATTAAGTTGGCCATGCGCACAATGTGCTGTCGTTAAAGTCTCTAGTGATCAAGGCGAAGTAGTCCTAGCGGCTGTCTATTGTCCACCACGTTTTGTGTGGGAAATAGAAGACTATAAATGTCTCTTCGAAGAGCTTGGCCCAAAGTTCCTGATTGCTGGAGACTGGAATGCTCAACACCATCTCTGGGGTGCAGCGTTGGACACTCGCCGTGGGATCGCGCTTGCGGATTGCATGAGAGACTCCAACCTCCAAGTACTTGCCACAGGAGGTGCAACGCACTATTCGTACGGCAACCATAGGCCAACAGCAATTGACTTTGCTGTGTACGCTGGGATCCGGTCTGACTGTCTTGGTATATCCGAGCGAATTGAGCTAAACTCCGATCACATCCCCTTGATCGTGGAGTACAGAGTGGCTGCAGCTCTGAATTCTCTCAAGACACGCCTTCTGCCACGCAAGGCAAATATCACCCGATTCCGGCAGAGGTTGGAGCAGCTTGTCAATTTGAACATGGAGTTGAGCTCACCAGCTGATATTGACGATGCAGCGGAGTTATTCCTGCGTAATATTAACGTGGCGACGGAATACTCCATGCTTGGCCAACCACCTTGTTCGCCTCCCAGTCCAACTCAGCCTCTTTTAAAACCAGAGGTTTTGGATCTGGTAAGGCACAAGAGAGCACTGCGTCGTCGATATATGCGCTCACGCAATCCGTTGGATCTAAGGGACTTTAGACGGGCTGCGTACGAACTGCGAAAGCTACTGTTTGACATTAAGAGCAAATATTTCCAGGATATGCTCCTCAACGCCGATCCCAATAAAAATCATGGATTCAATTTGTGGAAGGCAACGCGTTGTGTCAAGCGGCAGCCATTCAAGCGGATCCTCATTATGCGACCGGACAACGCTTGGTGTCGATCGGATGCAGAGATTGCACCGGCGTTTGCGGATGAGCTAGAAGGTCGCTTCACGCCTTTTACACTTGCATCACCCAGCCAGGTACAGGATACTGAAACATTTTTAAATGCAGATCTCGATCATAGCCGATCACACCTATCGCCCCTGATGAGGTCCGCTTACAGATTCGCAGGCTTAAGTCCACTAAGGCCCCTGGCTATGATGGCATTGACGGCAGAGCTGCTAAGGCCCTTCCAGAGAAGGGAGTGATGTTCTTGCTGCTACTTTTTAACTCCATGGTTCGCATCCACCACTTTCCCACTCCGTGGAAGTGCGCTGTGATTGCGATGATTCCGAAACCTGCCAGCCAGATAATCTTGTCTCGTCATATCGACCGATAAACTTGCTGACCACTTTCTCCAAAATATTTGAAAAAATATTTCTTGGAAGATTGTCGGCAGTTAGAGGCTTTCAGAGGGCCATTCCTGATCATCAGTTTGGCTTCAGGCATCACCACGGTACACCAGAGCAAGTTCATCGAGTAGTACAGCACGTCCTCGAGACCTTGGAAAATAAGCAGTACAGCTCTGCCGTCTTCCTGGATATCCAGCAAGCATTTGATCGCGTATGGCATGATGGCCTGCTTTTTAAGCTTAAGTCTCTGCTACCATCGGCGCAGTATTTACTGCTCAGGTCTTACCTGCTTGGCCGTTCTTTTATGGTTGAAGTTAGGGGCGAGCGATCAAACATCCGCCGCATTGGAGCTGGTGTACCGCAGGGTAGTGTCCTTGGGCCTGCCTTGTTCACATTGTACACCGCGGACTTGCCGATACCAGTAGCAAGAAACACGCTGCTTGCCACATACGCGGATGACACTGTGTTCCTTGCTAACTCGACCACTGTTTGGAGAGCAGCTGCGGTTACTCAGAGGTTCTTGGATGGTTTCAGTACTTGGGCCAACCGGTGGAACATCTGCGTCAATGGGAGCAAGTCTCAGCACTGCACGTTCGCGCTCAGGAATGGTAATTGTCCAACTGTCCGACTCAACAACACGGTCATACCTCAGGAGAACCATGTTCGCTACCTGGGCATCAAGCAAACTCAGCTTGAGCAACAAGCTGCTGGTGTACAGGAGCATCATCATGCCTACATGGACATATGGAATTCCATTCTGGGGCACAGCCGCAAAATCCTGGATTTGTCAAATTCAAGTTTTGCAGAACAAGGTGCTCAGAGACATCTCTGGTGCTCCACCATATGTGAGCAACAGAACTCTGCACAACGACTTCGCATTACCGACAGTCAGTCAACAAATCAACAGACATACAAGTCGGTATAATGACCGTTTGCACAACCACGTCAACCCTTTGGCCTGCACACTTGGGTCAAATACAACTCGCAGGAGGTTGAAGCGCCTCCACACCAGCGACCTCTGGACTGTAGGGTGTTAAATTAATGTGCCACAAATGTAATATTTGATATTATTTATTAACTGCTAAAATCTGTTCTATGTTTATGTTATAGATTGTAATTCACTGCTATTATTCATTCTGTTCCAAATCAATGTTTTATAGCCTTTAAATAGGTTGATTAATGTTTAAAATATAACTGTTAAATAAAAAAAAAAAAAAAAAAAAAAAAACATAAGAATGACGTAAAAAATATCCCTAATCTTATGAAGGCTCTCCATGATTCACTATCAAATTCAATTTTATTTCCATATTGATTTAAAATTAATATGCATTGCTTATCGGATTTTCTAATCTTAAAATGACACTTCATACTCTCAATCTTTGGATTATTAACTATTGCATCAGGCATCAAAAACTCAAACTGTTCAAGCCTTAGGTGGATATATTCCTTAAAATACTCGAAACCAAAAATGATTTCGTGATCTTGAAGTTTTCTTAAATTTCTAGATTTTCTTAGCTGAAGTGTGTCCATATCGATTGAAAAGTTGTCTCAAACTAACTTGGGAATTAAATTGTGAACGCTATATATAGGTGAAGAGTCTTGCTCGTGCTTCTCAGTACAGTATACACATTAGACGCAAAATGATTAAGATAGACAAAAGTTCATGTCTTCTTGACTTTCAGTATATATTTGGAAACGATAGACAAATTTTTGTAAAAGAATTGGCCTTCATGCAAGCCGGATCAATCACACCGAATTTCTTTCACTTCAAGCCTCCGTATGATATAAAAGAGCTGGATAAAATAACAAGAAAAACCCTAAAAACAACTAAACAGTACGTCGATGGATTGGATTGGTGTGATGGCGACATTTCTTATTTAAGCCTTGGTGATATATTAAGTCCATTAATAGTTTTGCTACAGTTATTGTACGAGGTCGAGCAAAGAAACAGTTTTTAAGCAAATATTTAACTACAAAAATAGTTGATTTAGAACTAGATCAAAGTTTAAGACACTTTCAAAACTTTTTCACAAATTGTAGAATACATAAGAAAATAACAAACCAATGTGCAATAAACAATTTATTTAAACTCTTTGTAATCTTAGAAAACTCTAATTTTGAAATATATGGAAATTAGAATTTGATTATAGCATTATGTTCCTAAATATAAACAAACTAAAAAATCTATAAAATTTCGAAATATTGAGTTTTACTTTAATAAATTTAGTCAATGGGTTTACATCGCACTTAAATTACAGATTATAATAAAATCCAGTACAACTCGTGCGTTTCTTAGGGCACATACTCGTATCTTCAGAAAATTGGACTGAACTATGGAAATTGGAATTTGCAATGACGGCACGAGTACCCAATCTATTACGATTTGTGGTTTCCCACGATTTGACCAGTTTAATATCTTTACAATTTCTATTTTTGTCAATATTAAACCATTTCTTGGACATTTTTGAAGGTTTCTATAATGAATCGGATAATTTATTTTCGACCTAAGGTCAGCAACAAGTTTTTGAACTTTAATCTCCGGAGTAGGCTTCTTGTTGGATGGACAAAAAGGTAGATCATTATGGTAATCGTAAAGAGAGTCGGACAAAAGTTCTACCTCCAGACTCTGAATTATCTTTGGCAGATGAAATGTCAAATTCATTTAATTCTGCATAATTCATCCACCTAAATCCAGAATATGGGAGATGTTGAGACATTGCCCAACCATATAAATTATTAGCATCTAAATACATCAGGAATTCTGAAGGCTTCGTGCTATTGCAAATTGCAGGAAAATTTTGGAAAACATCCGACAGTAAAAGAACATCAGTTTTAACATACAATTCCATGTAATCTTTGAGACTTTGACATCCATAAACTGACCAGACTTTTTTGTGCATAGGAATAGTCCTCGAGTGAACATTCTGTATTTGTTATTAACTATTAAGAATTTATCTCTGAGGGGAAGAGCTGACTCATATAATTTGCACTCTGCACTCATAAGGAAATACTCCCAGCCTACTTATTGGATGAAATTCATCATCTAATGAGAAAAATGCTTTAACGTTATTGAAACTGGCTACATCTAAATTGCTACTAACGGGATGCAATGCGAATATATTTTGATAGTGAAATGTACAACTCCTTATTAGCAGGGAGTACTTTTATATCACATTCAACTTTATTTAATTCTCTGACAAACAAATGGGAATCATATTTTAAAAAAGTGGTGGAAAAATACCGGAACAAAAGGTGCAATTTGAAAATTAATTTTGCAGCCACACTTGCTTTTTCCTCCGATGGAAACGTTGTCACAACCTTGCCACACTGCTGACGGTACTCTGCATGCGTCCTCTCATTATGTGCATAATTTAGACACGTCTTGCAGAAGTTCAACTCTGACTTGTGTGATGTGTTACAAGTCTGGAAGTATATAAAAACAAATATATATATCTTTTAAAAAATATGTTTTTTTAATAAAGAGTATTTATTTAAATATTACCTTGACAAATGTTGTACCCACATTAAATGCCCGCGCTCCTCAGTCTCCAGCAACATAAGGCTTATATGGTTTTTCTTCTCCACCTCCGTCACATATAATGACCCGTTGACTGCATTTGACTGCTCATCGAAACCAAAAACATTGATGCTAATGTTTTGGTTTTGAGCTTAACAAATTTTTATTTGATCCAGCGGGAGTGGGATATCCAAATTTGGAAAATTGAGCGTGAGTGCTTCAATTTTTATTAATTCACTCTCAATCGCATCAACTTTATATGCTGAGCATCGTGCAGGCTGGTTATTATTTGGTGGTGCTTTAAGGGCTGATATTAATGCCCATTTAAAACAAAATGCATAAGCATTTTTAACATGTGAGGAGCCATATAGCCATGCACTTGTGAGCATGCATGTATGTGTATGTTTTTGATTAAAAAAACATACATGTGTATGCATGTTCATGAACGGGCATGCAAAATGTCCGTGAGCATGTTATATGCGCCCCCACAACAACTGACATTCACACCGTTAGTGTGTGAGGAGTATTGCGGGGGCAATACTGTTGTCCATACTCACACCGACGGCAGACAATGGATGGCGCCAGCAAAAGGGCAGTGGAAAAGTACCAGAAAAGCACGCCACCAGAAGATCACGCCACCGGGGTACAGTCCCGACGAAAGGTGGTCAGCCGGCCTATAAAAGGAGCGCCGCCGCACAAGGCGAGGAGATTAGATATGCGGCTACGAAAGTCAACACGCTGTGAGAATTAAACAAGAGAGGCTGCGCGTACACCGTGCGAACATATGTGCGAGTAAAAGCCAGAAATACCGGTGAAAGTGCAAGGACACGAAGTGTCCAATTCAACAAAACACACGGATCACAGGACATCGAGGTCCTGAAATTAGGCGCGAGTCGTATATCCTTGCCACGCGTGAATTGTGGCAACAGGCGATATCCGCAAGAAACCAAGCGAAGCGAGCGAGGCTTGGTCTGTGATTAGCCAGAGGCTAATCCTTGGGGAACAAGGAAGCCGTTAATCCTGGTGAGTGTCAGGAGTGCTGTACAGAATCTGTGGCGGGCAGACTGAGATCCTGGGCTTGCGTAGCTGGCGGGCGGAGTGCCTGGGGCAGATTCTAGCGCACAGGAGCTCGAAGCAAACCTGATCAAGGACACCGAGGTGCAGCGATACGCCACGGAACGAATAGCCATTAAGCGATCCCTAAAACCAACAGTGGATGGTGTAATTACAAACAATACCAGTGAAATAAAATAAAGCGATATTTAATATATTGACACTGTGTTATTAATTTTTGCAAACACAATATAAATTTGTTGCTCGAACCCACAGCTCGATTGAGTTTTAGCCAAGCGAAAACTCAACCCAGTAAATAGGTACGTTACAATGGGCGCCCACTTTGGTGGTTGCAATAAATTAAAACACACATATATTAAAATAAATTAAAATAAAAATGGTCCGCGCGTGGGTGTACAATTTAAAAAAATATGAAGTGCTAAAAATATGGAGCAGAATTCGAAGTGGAGTTATCGAACTTTTGGATGCTATGCGTAGACAATTTGGAGAGGGTGAGTACTCAGGAAAACAGATTGCCAAGACAGCAGAAGATTGGGAAGAATCAAGGGCGATCCACGGCAGACAATCGCCGGCCAGAGAAACAGAATATGTTGCGGATGTGTGAGAGTCGACGAATGCAAACTTCGCCCAGCTGAGCATCCCGGCAACAAGCGCAACCGCGCGGACGCGAGACGCCAATCATACTCTGTGGGAGTAGCGTCCACACCACAGCCACAAAGAAGAGTGTCCTTAAACGAACAAACGGCAACGGACTATGTCCCAAGAATACCCCAGAGTCGCAAAACAAGTTCGCGAATGCACCGCTTCGACGGCACCACCAAACCACTGGAATTCCTGGAACGTCGAATGGTCGGCAGACAATATGACTGGAACTCCGAATATTCACCCCAGGGCCATGCCCGAATTACTGCAAGGAATGGCCTCTGTAAGGGTATGCTGCCAGCATGGAACAACCGAGGCTCATGGAACCACCGCCTCCACAATATAGGCCACAGAGAATCCGCGCAAAGAAATAATCGACCACGACTCTATGGCAATAACAGACACACACAGAACACACACAATTCAGGGCGTATCAGAGGGCTAGAATTCGACACGAGACCCAGACCTGCCCCGAGGACGAGACGCGACAACATACAAACACATGTAAGCAACCCAGCGAGGGCATGCAGATTTTGCGGGCCAGGAGGGACACTTCGCAATAGAGTGTCAACTTGGCGCGGGAATATTGTTGGCTATGGGACGTATCGGAGCTGTACGTCAGTATGTTGTCCGTCGTGGAAACGGACACCGGCGTCCGCCACCGAGGGGGCGAGTGGAGCCGAACAGATCAGCCTCAAGACGCTAATCGGAAGCTTGCAGGACGAGGGGGAGTGCAGCTGACAGCGGTCGTAGAGATCGGCAGCTGGTCGGCATAAGGGCTACGACTTCGATTAGGCCACGAGCAGCTTCGTTAGCGAGGAAGCCAGCCTTGCGATAATCTGGGGCATAAGGAATAAGACCATACTGTTCTTCGAAGGATACCACTTCACTGTCATCACGGACTATATGGCACCGAAGTGGCTGAACTCCATCGAAAGCCCATCAGGTGATAAGCAGATGGGCATTGGAACTGCAACAGTTTGACTTTGACGTCAAATACAGAAAGGGAAACCTTAATGTTGTTGCAGACGCCCTATCCGACAACCCCTGAAGGATGTGCCCATCTCGACTATAGACGACGCGATGGACCAGGCAAACAAACACTGTAACTGGATCCAAAAGATGCGGTCTGACATAGCGAAAAAAATCTGAGGGAAGTTCTGTGACTATAGGGAAGAATCAAAAAAAGGCAACCCCGCAGGACAATATTCCGCATAGAGCGGGAACCGAAGATGGGCCTGGAAAATATGTGTGCCCATGGGAAAAAGAAGGCAAGGGCGAAAACCACAACACCGCCACCGCAGGTCATACGGGTAGCAGAAAAACAATAGGCCAGAATAGCACGCTACTTATTGGCCGGCTTATACAGAGACGTACGTGCGGCTATGTCCAAATTAATGCGAAATATGTCAGCAGTATAAGCCAAGTCAAATGGCCGCGGCAGGCCAACGCGCTGACCAAGATACCGGAGGAACCCTGGACCACAGTTTGTGCTGACTTCGTGGGACCACTACCAAGATCGACCCACGGAAACACGATGCTGTTGGTCTTTATAGACCGCTTCTCGAAATGGACGGAAATGGTACCACTCCGAAGCGCCACTACAACAACACTACAAAAGGCCTTCAGGGAAAGGATTTTGCACGGTTTGGGGCACCAAAATGTTAATAACCGACAATGGAACACACTTACAAGTCGGGCATTTAAAAAAATTCCTCGAAGAGATGAGGGTCAAACAGCAAATTCACAGCGCCCTACACTCCACAAGAAAACCCCACGGAACGCGCGAATCGCACGGTGAAAACAATGATCGCACAATTCACCAAGGACAACCAAAGATCGTTGGGACGAAGCTCTACCAGGAGCTGACACTGGCAGTTAACACCAGCGTCTCCAGCTCCACCGGGTACAGCGCGGCGTTCATAACTCAAGGCCGAGAGCCTAGGCTTCCCAAAGGCACTGTTTGACGAGGCGCCTGGAACAGGTCAAGCAACTCAAACGCCATCCGACAATGAATAAATTAAAGGAAGTATTCGAAATTGTCCGGCGGAGTTTAGAAAAGGCAGCACAGGACCAAGCACTACAACCTGCGTCGTAGGCCGTGAACCTAATATCGGAGACAGAGTGTGGGTGAAATTACACCACCTGTCGAATGCAGCAGAAGGTTTCGCGGCGAAGTAGCACCAAGATACGGGGGCCCTTACCAGACGTGGATTTCACCTCACCCGTAATATGCAAGATACAGTGGCAACGACAAGCGGATAAGGACAGCACACGTGAGCGACCTGAAGCCGCACAGCGACCGGAAGTATACGGGTGAGCCAGAAAAATATCCAACAGTAAAACTGCCAAAATACCGTAAAATACAGAAATCGATAAGTCACATTTTTTCTTTCCTAATATAAAGAGGGGGAAAATAAATGTGACGTTATACATATACAACACATTTATAAAACCCCAAAAGGAAAGGGTATGCGTCAATTCAATAAAACCCAAAAGGGTATAAAAATAATCCAATAAAAACCCAAAAGGAAAAGGGTATAAAATAATTCAATAAAACCCAAAAGGAAAGGCAAAATAATTCAATAAAACCCAAAAAGGAAAGGGTATAAAAATAATTTAATAAACCCCAAAAGGAAAGGGTATAATAATTTACCAAAAAAAAAAACCCCAAAAATAAAGGCATAAAATAACTAAATAAACCCAAAAGGAAAGGGTATAAAAATTCAATAAAACCCAAAAGGAAAGGGTATGAAAATAATGCAATAAAAACCCAAAGGGAAAGGGTTACACATAAATTAAATAAAAAAAAAGGGTTAAAATAGATATATATATATATATATATAAATATATGTATGTATGTGTATGTAGGTATGTATGTATAAAAATGGAAGAAACATAAATATACGGCAGCGCCCCAAAGGCGAGCCCAAAAGGCAAAACAAAAGGCGGCCTGGAACACGGCGAATAGGGAAGCAACTACGCTGATCAGCTTTACATCGGGAGAGCGAAAAAGGAAAAAAGAGAGAGCATGACCTATCCAGAATCGACCGCAAAACCTAAAAGCTAGAGCGCAAAACGGTGCCGCTGAAAACGTTCGCTTAGCAACACGCTTGCAGCTATGAAGTGCAAAACAACAACATGCGAGTTTGTTTTTGTCGCATACACCAACGGAAAAGGTCATCGCACCCTAAAACTAATCAGGCGCGTTTGTGCACAAAAGTGCCTACGACAATTTACGCATGCACCGTTGGTTACTCACCCACACTGTTACAGGTGCGTGTACACAAGGCACCGTTGGTTATCAATATTAGGGTGCCCAGACGTGCGGAGATGCACAACGCACAGGGCACAACAACTGGTGCAGCTGCAGAGAGATGCACATTGTCAAATACGAGATAAAACGGCGGCGCTTGAGATGCATGCCCAGAAGGGCAAAAAGAGAGCCAATACAACACTTTGGCCGGCGGCAGAGGCGGCCCGAATTCTCACTGCAGAGCTCGTGCACATTCTCCAAATTCTAATGCACATGGCTAAGCACTAATATAAGAGCTGAGCTTGTGTCGAACTTCGGGCATCGCGGCGATCACACACGCCCACACACATACGCCCCAAAAGGGAAAGGGCAGAAGCAGCCACGCACGCGGCCACTTTGGAGAAAAATCTTAATCAACAACAGAATATCAAGCCAGACGGGAATTGCAGGAGGCAGCGAGCCGGCATCAGGCCGCCGCCAGCTTCGACCCGAACCTTTTGGCCGGCCCAGCGAAGCTGGTGCTCCGTGCGTCAAGAAAGAGCCGGTCCGGGAGCGCGCGGCGACTGGTCGCCGGCCGCGACGCCAACACGCGCGAAGAGGCTGTGCTGAAGTGCGCGTGGTGCGCGTCATACGCATTGAAAGACGACGAGCGCTGCGTCGCGTCGCGCTGAGCAGCGAACGGCTCAGCAGGACGAAATCGAGCTGCTGGCATCGCCGCTCCACACCCCCAGCGTCGAGGGAGACATACGTAGCGAGAGCGACGGGGAAGAGGTGGCACCACCGCTACACGCCCCCAGCACGGGCGAAGATGCTGTGGGGGCCGCAGATCCGGAGGCCGACGAGGAGTACTGCCACGACGCCGACGGTACCCGAGCGACCTAGACGACGTCAACCCGGAGTGGCTCCGGTGGCAGTACCCGGAGCTGCCCCCGACGCCGGACGCCGACAACTCCGAGGTGCGGTTCGCCGGCCGACGCGCCCCCGCACCAACTCCTGGGAGGCAGCCGAGCTGTCCGAACCGGACGAGGAGGAGCCAATGGTCCTGCTCGTCGGACGAGGAAGATGGTGACGAAGATCGGCGTTCATCGGCGTCCTCGGTGGGGCCGGACAAGACACAAATGCCGTAGCCACGGC